>JAVHNF010079615.1:38060-55582 GCA_034783455.1 Micropsitta finschii | reverse complement strand
GTTGTTAGAAGTTGCTTGTGTCCATGTGTTGCTCTCTTAAGATCTGGGTAGCTAGTACAAGGAAGAAAGTGGTGTTTTCCTCTGAATACCTAGTGTGGGCCAGGCAAGGCAAAACTTGAGCTGGCTCTTAGAACTTCAGAAGGAAATGCCAAGAAAAACTGAAGTCTCCTGCAGCAGCGTTAGCTTGGCTGCATTGCCAGTCCTTTACAACTTCTGACATACATTATGCATAAAGAAAGCTATAAATCTGTTCTATGTTTTAAAATGAAAATGGATAAACCTTCTGTTTTCATCTGATGTAATTCTAACTTTTCATTCAAATCTTTATTGAGTGGCTTAAATATTCAAAATTACGTTTAATCTTTTTTTGTTTGTTTGTTTTAATGTAGCATGGAGAGACACAGATGTGCATCTATAAAACAGAACTATCCTTGTGTGTTCTTTTTATTGTAGGTATGTGTCATGTGCATTGGGATGCCCATATGAAGGAAACACCATACCAGCTAAAGTGGCAGAAGTAAGAGTGAACTTCTGAGTTGTCTTTTTAATGAATAAAAAATACATTTTAAAATGTCTATAAGTAGTGTTCTGTACTTAATCCTAAAAGATCTGTAATGGACAAAATTTAAGGAAAACAAACACAAAATACAGCTAATGCTAAAACTGGGTGCATAACTTCACTTGACCAGATGCAGTGACATCTGAGGAAAATAGTATATTTCCAATGTTGTCATTCATGAGAAAAAAATATATGCTGTTTCCTCCAACAAGAAGGTTAGGAAACGCTCAAGGAAACAGACTGAAGCACATCTGTCAGTGGACCATGTTGTATGAGATTTCCAGCACCACCTCTTGCAAAAGGTATCAGCTTTAAATCCATTTTACGTTGGCATAAGCATACTGGGCTGTCAGCTGGCAGAGCTACTGCTGCAACATTGTGCTTCTGGTGAGTGTCATGTGATTGACACATGAACCAAAACTCATCCCCACACAATTTCTTAACTTGCTTTACTGCTATGATAGAGTTGCAGGTTTGCTCCTTGCTCTCTTTTCCCATTTAGGATAAAAGAGAAGGAAGATGTCTTAGTCCAGCTTTTATTTATTATTTTTCCTAACAGAGGAAGAGATTGAGTGAAACACAAGTGTTAAATTTTGCAGCAAGGCAAAGGAGGCATCAAAGCTGAAATGGACAGTAAAGAAGAAAGTGGAGACAGAATCCAAGAAGTGCACAGCAGAACACAATGGCCTTCCATCCTGGAGAAAGACTTGTCTTCTCTGTTACACTTAGTCACTTATTTTTTGTGATCTGGCAAAATCTTCAAACCAATTTTTTTTTTTCTTTGGCACTTGCAGCTAGTCAGCATTTGTGTTCTGCATGTGTGGCTTTCAGGTCATGTTCTCCTGCATCTTCTAGTATACATTCCAGATGGAACTTGTGATAATACTTCTCCCAGAGCAACCAGATATACTCACAGTCTTTGAATAAAATAGCTACATTGGAAGGTACTCCATATTTCCAAATTAATTTGGTTTACTATGAAGTGAAAGTTAGAAGTGACACAGCTTTGGTTAGAGCAGTGATGACAGATTCATCTGTGCTGTTGGTAAATTGCTTACTGCAATATCATGTTCCCCAGTAGGCTTCTTTCCATGTGTTGCTTGTGTTTTAAAACTAACAACCACCCTTATACAGAAGAGCTCCTTTTCAGTTTTCCAGTGGCAATGCTATTTAAAGTTCCAAACCTGCAAACTTTTCCTCATGGAGCTATTCTATTTTCTATCTTCATCCTAGTCAGTGTCTTGTCATATACCTGCAGTTCAGTGTGTATGTGTTTAAGAAAAAAATCTGCCTCATTAGAGTTATTAATTCAGGCCCTGATTCAGCAAGCACTGTTGTTTATATAGAAGCATCTGATGAGCTGTTAATGGATTTTATGTAAACGCATGCACTCATCCTTTGCTGAATCTGAATTATCAAAATTACTAGCCATGTTGCTAAATTCTTATAGATATCTGCCACACTGGTCATCATTTTTCTTGGCATGGGGGTATTTTGACTCTGCATTGCAATCAGCAGCTACAATTGAAAGGTTTAGATTGTTTGGCAGCCAGTAACAGCGACAATTTTTTGACTGAATCAAAAGCAATTAGAAGAGGTGGATTATTAGCCAGAATACATGCATTTCTGGCATACTAGATACATAACTGTTTTACACAGTTATCTAGTGAGTGCAAACTTCAATTGCCTTCAGGCTTCTAGAATCAGATCTATCCGTATGGCTCTTTATTGACACCCCTGCCTGCCATTTCTTATCTCTTAAGAGATACTGCATAATCGTTTATAATCACTGTTACTGCTTGAAATGGAGTCATTGCTTAACCATTTATCATCCTCTGGTTTGTAAATTTCAGCCTTAGGGAAATAAGGCTTGAAAGCTGTTGAAAGCACCATATGAAATCCTTGAAGCCAGTTGTGTTATTCATTGTTTTCCAATCAAATACTTGGCTGATTTTATTTTTCTGTCTGCTTCTTTCTCTCCTTAGCTTTTGCTTAACCTAGAGCAGTGAATTCATTCAAATATTACCCATCATACAGGCTGATCAGGCCACAGAAAATGTACCTACTCTTTTTTTTGTTTGAGTATTGTTGGGCTATCAGAATTTCCCTTACAGGACAAGGACTGCAGTGTGGTTTTACATTGCTTTCTGCTTAAAATAATTGGTAACTGGATTATGACCTTTTGTATTCTATTAAAGGGTATAGTTTTAGGTATTATTTCCAGCAGTAGGATTGTTCCCATGCTTGAGAGGTTGCTTTGCTGGGTCACCAACTTCCATTTTGATCTATGCTTAGTGTCAGGGCAGTGTTCCCGAGGGGAACAGCACAAGACTCATGCATAGTAAAGCTGCTCAGTGCTGCAGAACACAGCCTTGTTCAGTCAACAAAGCTGCAAGCTGGTAATCACATCCTGATTACCCTGACAAAACAATATGCTCTCTTCTCTCCCACCCTCCTTCCAAAAGTTCACGTTGAGAACTTACAAAACTATAACTAATGAGCTGCCTTCTACTATGGTAGGATAGAAAATTCAGTATGAAAAACTCCCATTCAGCTTCCAAGCATGCACATTCTTCTTGAAATTAAAGTTAGATACCTTTTTAGGGTTAATTTAAGGTTAGATCATGACAAGTCAGTGATGATGCTCAGTTTGTTAGCAGTTTCCCCCTCTCTTCTTTCATCTTTCAGAACTTCTATTTTCAGAAAGCTGAAAGACTTAAGGACTGAGCATGGGATAGAGGTGAATACAATATGATTTCTAGCAGTTTATGTGGTCTCTTTGTCATTGCTGTAATTCTCATCTAGAAAAACTTTGACTCATTAATTAAAAAGAGCATGAGAAAAGAGTGCAACCGGCTTCCTTTATCCCAATCTTAAAACCTGAGTTTTGGTGATTAACTAAAGGTAATCCACCACTAGCTGCAGATGATCCCTTTTTTTTTCTTAGAACAGTAGTCCAGTTAAAACACCTGCCATGTGTTGATGATATAAAAATATGTGGTGGCATATAATTCCCTTTTGCAATCTGGTGAATATCCCTTTCTTAAAGCGTATATTGAATTTATGGTGAATGGGGCTCTTTGACTTTAAAGCACAAAGAGTTATACTGCATTTGCAATAGTCATACCACTTCCAAGCTTTAAGCAGGATAATTCAGACTATTTGAAATTCTTTTTCAGCTGTTCTTTGAATTAAGTGAACAGCAGTATTAATCCAGCACTTCCGAGACTGCTGGTGTAGCGCTTTGTCAGCTTCCTCAGACATATTTACAGCAATCCCACTGATGAAGTCCTGGAATTGCTTTAACAGTAGAGTGCAGTGCAACTGAAAATGTCTTGGAAAAGGGTCATATTTTTTTCATTTTGAAACAGTTAATTTCCAGACTGCGATTCTGTTCCAGTGTAGTGGCCTTTTGGGATCACTGGTACACAGTGGGGAATCCTAAAGGGAATAAACATATTCAGCAACTGAAAATAAGATGAAACCCTTTCCAAAAAAATGTAACAAAAGTAAGATGGAAAGATCCTACATTTCAAAATTCCTCATTTCTAAAGCAATATTTTTGTTGCAGACATGATTCTGTGCTTCTGAGTGTATGTCTCTCTCCATACAAATATTATGGAGCCAGACCTCAAAAATCTTTTACTTGTACAAAGAACTCCTCAATGATATAATTCCAGAAACATTTAGGGCTCTACCTACATAAATAAGAACTATTTCTATATGGTTTTTTTTGGTATTAAATACAATTTTTAAACTTAAAGAATGTTAATCAAGTTGCAGATTTGCTCTGTTAGTATTTTAATGTTTGATTCATGAAAAGCAAGCAAAATTAATATTACCTACAACATGTTAAAGCTTTAGTTTTCATTAATGTTTTCAGTGCCAACAAAAAGCAAAATCAGGCTTCTTGTTAATTATTTATTGTCTTAGTTCAGCCACGTGCTTGGCCCTGTGTAATAAGCAAACAACAGTGCAGGTGTTTACCCTGCACAACTTGTAAGCTGAAAAGTACACAGAGAAAACCAAACAGCTGGGAAATTGCCAGAGAGAGGAATATGCTGGGAAAGGGCTTGACAGAAACTTAATTCATAGTGTAAAATCTTGCTTATTTGGATTATGTGGGAGAGTCAAAAAGCAAATTTTTGATGGCTTTGGCTTGGTCAGTTATTCCACATACAGAAGGAGAACTATAATTTAAAATGAGAGGATCTATGGGATGTTCTTTCTGGGTGACAGTTTTCAAGAATGAGGGTTTCCGATATGTAAGTCCATTTTTGTGGATCAAAATTTGAAACCTTTACAGAACTATGTCCCGTTTAATGCATGTTCTCAATCCTATTTTATATTCTTTTGTCTCTGCCTCTTTGTGTTTCTGTGTTTCTAATCAGGTATCTAAGCGGCTGTACAGTATGGGATGTTATGAAATCTCCCTGGGGGATACAATTGGTGTGGGGACGCCTGGAAGCATGAGAAGAATGCTGGAAGCTGTTATGAAAGAAATTCCTTTGCGTGCTCTTGCTGTTCACTGTCATGACACATATGGCCAGGCATTAGCCAATATCCTCACAGCCATACAGGTAACTCGGGCTGTCATTTTATAGATATGATACTAGTAGTCATAGTTTAATTCAAAGGCACAATTAAAAAAACCAAAAACCTCACCCTTAAAGAAATCATTAGAAGTGGAAAAATTCACTCACTAAACTTTCAGAAAGTGTTGCTTAGACATCACATTGTCTACAGGTATTACTGCAGTTGATTTTATCAGAAAATTTTAGTCCTTATCTATTACCTCCAATTCTATACAAGTCACTAAGAAACAGTATTATTATGTTCCACTGATTTTGGATGAAAGAGGGATATAATTTTTTTTTTTTTCTCATGTCTCAGGTTCCACTTTTCTTAGAAAAAGTGCTGTATGCTGTATGCTTTTTGTTCACTAAACTAAAATTTCTGTTTTGAAGAGGTTTCTAAATATAAAATAGAATAATAATTGATTTCAGATGGATAAATTTAAATTATTGGTAATTTTGTACATAAACAGAGTGTTCTAGATAATTTTAGCACTGTTAATGTGTCCTCAATATGCTTTTTGATCAATTATGTCTTCCAAGTAAGATTAGCAACACTGTATCTTTTATTTAATCTTCTTTCAAATCTGTGGCTAAATAATCAGAAATAATTAATTTCCATAAGAGATATTTTTCCCTTTGTGTTTGTCTATTTTTAAGAATAGGACACAATACAAGAAACAGACTGTGAGTTCTAATGTAGTTTTTCTAAAGGTGCAATCTTGAAAAATGTCTTAATGTGTACATGCATTCCTAAGGAGACCTGTTTTTACTAAATGTTACAGAATCAAAAGCTGTTTGCAAATTGTAGGCCTTTATTGTTCTAGTTTATACTTAATGGTGCTCTCTACTTCCTAGCAATTCAAGCAGCCATTTTTAAGGTCACCTTCCTTTTGTTCGATGTATGTTGTTTAAAAATAACAGCAGAGTGTTAACAGCATTAGTGATATAAGCCACAGGAAGAAACAGGGGAAGTTTCAGTGTGGGAGCCTGCAGGTATTTGATTAAATAGTGAATGACAAAATGTGGTAAAAAGGTTCAAACTTTTACTCACACTGTTCACCCTTACTGACTTTCACTGTTGCAAATATACCTATATGTACCATGGGATAAATTAATTGCTAATTTCACAACTTCAGTTGCAGATGTAATAGCTAAAAGCATGAAAACCCCCGAGTGTGGGGGGAGTTCACCATAAAAATACTTGAAGCATTGTTTTTCAAATCCTTCCTTAAAATAATTGCTATCATGGTGCCTACTAAACAATGAACAATGGCTACACTTTGTTAACCTTAGTATTTGTTATGATTATTTTCTTCTATTTACCTCCTGGTCCTATCTTTTTGCTTACTTCTTAAATCAACTGTGTAAGAATTAAAGGAGAAAAAGCTCTTAGGTAATTAATGTGCAGTTCAGGCTAATTAACGTGTAAATTCAAGAGAGCAGTAGATCTAAAAAAAACCCTATACAGCCTTCTCAAGTTTTCTGGGAAGCCAGGGGTGCTTGAGACCCACCAGAAAATTTTCTAGTGTGCACAAGTTCTGCTGCAGTGCATGTCTAAAGGTGGGGTGGTTTTGGCTGAGCTGAACTTGTCATAGATTTTGCCAAAAGTCCTTGATGAAGCAGGCATTACACAGTCTCTCTGACTGGCTTTGTTCAAGCAGCTCCTTGGCTCTTTCTGAAGGTAGGTCCCTAGGCTCTTGGATCTTCAGATGGGGCCCACACCTCACAACATCCTCTCCTGTCTCTGGTCAAAGAAACAAGGCAGCCATAGTGGTGAATTATAGCTAAGCAATACTCTTTGTAAAACAGGGCAACTTTTACAAGTCAGATGGCAAAGTGCCAAAGCCAGTAGATCAGAGCGCCCAGGTCACTTCTAGCCCCTGCTGTCAGGCTTGCCAGTATTTTTCTCTCTGCCAAAGATGCATGAATGGCAAAGTACTGGAGCAAATGCCCTTGTCTTCAACTCAGTCATTTGTTTCATGGACCAGACTCTTAACAGAAACAATTCCTTGCCCTTCCTCCTTTATGGGTCTGTGCAACCAACACAGTATTTCACCAGGAATGAAATGTGTTTGAGAGGGTTATGGAAATAATGGGCTACAATTCTTGTTCAAAAACAAGTTTAGAAGGCAAAATGTTCCTAAAACACTGCAGACTACAACTTCAGGCTGAGTACTATTGTACTGTGTATTGTATTTCCTAAGAATTAATGAATGACAGCTGGAAAGCCACAAATCACTCTGCACTAATTCAGGCATTGCTTCAATGAGAGATCTCCTAAGAGTGGAAAGAGGTGCTGGTGATTCAGTAAGTGATTTTTTACACAGATCACATTGTTCCATGCAGGATTATACTACCCAGAATATTTTCTTTTGTTTGGGACTGGTCCAAAGTCATCTAGAACTGACAGGCCATATCTGTGTAAGAAATTAGCAGGGAAGTAGCCTCGTAATTTTAGTATTCAGTTTTATGTGTGTTGTTTTAGCAAAAGGATAGGTAGTGAAAGATGGGAGAGAGATTAGCCAGCTTTTAAAGGATAAGTAATTTTTTTAAGTTGTTGAAGTGAGTAATAGAAAACATTTCCCAGAGAAAGGATATTCACTTTCTTTTATGAAGAGAATCTGACTAAAAATGATGCTTCAGAACAAAACAGTAAACATTTAAAGTAGAAACACAACTGGATCCTAGTTAAATGGTTTAATATAAAAATATCAGAGTATACAATTTTAAAAAGGGACAAATTCAGAAGATGGGAAGTGATGTGGTGATCTAGTTAGAGGCTGTGGTATTTTGAGTAAAATTACATATGTGGCTTAGCTAATGTGACAATCACAAAATGTAACTAAAAGAAGTAGTAAAACATTTATAGGAAATTGTTACAGACCTCCAAGGAAGGGTAAAAAGATGGGTCAGGAAACTTCTGTGCTGGAGGGGCCCCAATAAGGTAGACCATTGATCTAAGGATGTTTGAGTTTTACCTTGGCAATTAACTCCTATTGTATGTACAGAATGGGTAAGAAAGGGGAAGGTTTTTAATGGAAGTGATACAGAACTCTTTTCTTGCATAGCTTGTCTAGTTGCCAGAAATAGCTTTGTCTGTTTTCATAGCACATACCTGAACATGGGAAGAAATCTGCTAACAGGCAGTGAGGAGTTTTGACCGGCACTGATGCCTCCATGAATGAAATAATTGCATGGTAGTCCCATATAACTTTATTAAATTGAAGTCACTATCATAATTCATTAATATAAACTGATTCCTACACTACTGGTATCAAATCCTAACTTAGAGAAAACAAGCATAAAACTAACGACTTACAGGGAGCAAGGATTTTACCACCTTGTGTAATCATTTCCACCTTCTTGGACACAATGAGATGAATGAGATTGATGATTTGCCACATGAAATTACTTTTTATTAGTGCTTTCTATTTCCAGAATATGGGAATTTTGAAATAAAACTCACACTTTAGAACCAGAATACAGTTTAGCAAGCGTCCAATTAAACTTTCAAGGTTCACACTGCAAAATTTGTGAATATAGGTTTTCCATTGCAAACATTAAAATATATCGCCTTACAGAAAGTTAAAAATAATTAATATTTCATTAATGTCTATAAGATCCTTGAATTTTAAAGATTAATTACACCTGGGTTTTTTTTGGGTTTTTTTGTTTTTGTTTTTTTTTTTAATACAGATAGAAATGGCTGGTTGATGACCCTTTGACTGCTAAACTGAATATGTTCTAGTTCCTTTGGTGCATGCTGGAGAGAATAACTAACTTGCATATTTTTGTGAATCCAGTTTACTTATGTAGTAAGGACTAGGTTCACACAAAGGCACTCAATGTAGATACGGCTAAGTTTTAAGTGCCAGAACCAGGAAAGGAAGCTGAACATAGTTGCTGAAGTTTGCAGTTTATTAATTCACAAGGATCATTGTGTTATAGGAATAGAGTTCACAATGACATGAAGATATGGATAGCAGCAGTGGCAGGTTGAATGTTGAAGAAGGCAAATACATGTGTATACAAGTCGTGTATAGTAGTCACATATAAACTGTTACAGGTTTTCTGTTGGTAATTAGGAAATATTTCTTCATCAGAAGGGTTGCCAAACATTGTAACAGGCTGCTTAGGAAAGTAGTTGAGTCACCATTCCTGAAGGCATTTGAACGACGTGTAGATGTGGCACTTACGGATGTGGTTTAGCGGTGGACTTGTCAGTGTTAAGTCAATGGTTGGACTCAGTGATCTTAAGGGTCTTTTCCAACCTAAACAATTCAATGATTCTGTGATTCTCTTTTTTTTTTTGACTGAAAAGTTGCCTACAGCAAAGAAAGAAAACATGAACAGAAAGAGAGAGTGGTAGGCCAGCAACCCACTTCAAGTTTAACAAGTTAAAGGAAGAACTACCACACAATTATCTTTACTGCCCTACACTTAGCATGTGAAAATGCATTGAATACAGGACTTCCTGAGGCATAGAAGTTTTTGGACAGCTTGAGATGCTGCAGTCCTTATGTCTGTAATACAGAATCTACCTACATGAGTTACCTACTTGCAATGCGTCAAGTAATTTGTGTCTGTGAGCATTGTTAAACAGAGGAGCTGCTAGACTCTGATCAAGCTTTAATTTCTTAATTATTAAACTTAATCACTAAAAAAGCAACGACTGTAAAATGGCTGAATTTCCTAATGTTAATTCTTGTTTTAACACCATTCGCTGTTAATATGATAGAAAGAGTTGGAAGGCTTCCTAATTCTTCTGTAAAATATGAAACATTAAACACTTCATCAACACAAAAATGCTTGTTCTAGTAAGAATGAACCAAGTTAGGAAAAAGGAGGTTTTGCAGCAGTATAGTAAGCATATGCTCCACCCTCTCCAAAAAAGCCATTGTGCAATCTATGTGGTGGGGCAGGCTGCTGGATTTGGTGTTGATGGATTTAACAGATTTATTGTCCCTCAAACTTATGTCAGCTGCAGCAAAACAAAGAAGTATGTCAGTATTTCTAACTACCCATCTTTTTCCCATTCTCAACAATTGTTTCAGCGCTAGTCAAAGTTGTCTTCTGAGAATTTCTAAACCTCTGAATTTATCTATCCATCCCTCGTCAGTACTATACAGGTATTTCCAGTGAGGATGGGTATACAGTTCTGCTGTACATCATTCAGTCTAAAAATTCAACATTTGGTGATAAGCCAAGGAGGCTTTTTCTTTCAGAGAGAACTCTGTAGTTTTCTTTTGAGAGAGAATAGGAATGAAAGGGGAATCCCAGAAATTCCCCTCCCATTAGCTCTGTGTTTGAAGTATTATTAACACTTTCACTTTCTCACTCCTACTCTCGCCATCTGAATCTGGGTCATAACAGCATGCCTACCCTTCAGTACCTTGAGTGGGTGGTTGTTTTGGCTGGCACTAAGGCATACTTGCTTTGTGACACAGAGTGCCCTTATGGTGACACATACTTGTCCTTTTCAGTTGCTTTTTATAATTTCTTTTATCAACTCATTTATTTCAAACGAAAGACTAGAGAGTGGAATTTGTGTTATTCTGTATTCATATTGTTTTAACAATGTGTGAAAGGAAAACCTACAAAATATTTTAGTCTTTTCACAACACTGGATTATTTAGTTTCTTTTATTATTATTTTAGTTTCTTTTCACAACACTGGATTATTCCCTATAGCCTCTTTTCTTCTCCCTTTACAAATACATTTTCCTGATTAAAACACTGTAAAACATGACCTACTGTCAAATACTACAATGCATGCCTGAAGTCTCAGGTTGGGCCTCCAGTACCACAGTCTTCAAATCCCAAATGAAGGATTTGAAGAGCTGGTACTAAATTATAGTAGAAATTAAATTAATTCAGTGCCAGGCTGCCTACCTAAAGTAAGTGTCAAACCTAAAAGAATCCCTGTAGAAAAAGAAAGAAGGGACCAAGCAAACATGTAAAAGAAGTCTGACCTTCAAATTTGCCTATTAGCAGAACAACAAAATCAAGAGGCTGGTGCAAGAAAGGTTTACGTGATGTGCAGCAAAATGGGAATAACACCTGTAGATTTATGTCTTTCCAAACAAGTGATGTCTCTTACTGACTTTTTATGTATCCAGTTGTGATGCTTCTAACTTCTTTGAGAGGTGGAAAAGGTCTGTGAGCAAATAATTCTGGACTTTTAGAAAAGGAGCAGAAAGATGAGGTGTTACCCACAATAAAACATCCTAAACATCCTTTCCACGCTAAAACTACCTTTCTGAGTACGATTCTAACCAAGATAAATAAGAGAAATTACTCTACACGGTTATTATGAAATGGTCATTTACTAATGGACAAATCTAACCAGCTACTATTTCTCTAAAATCAGCTAAAATTTCTCTATAATCAGTACCAACAACCTGTTCAAAGTAGTTTGCACCTGGTTTTTTACCTAACAAACCAAGCAGAGATAAATTATTGCTTGTGCAGTTATTATATACAATATTAAAATATCACACTAAAATCATATAAATATATGTATACAGTTTGATTTTACCACTGTCATCACAAAGTGAATGTAGCATTTGCTACCTGGATAATTAGCACCAGGGCTGTTCTTTTTAAATAGCAAGTGAGTACCTCTATGCCATCCTTTTTTCTTTGCATCCAATTAAGGCTAATGCATACTGCCCTACAAGAATTTGCAAGCTGTACCGAGAAATAATGCAGTGTTAGCTTTGTAATTTAGTGTACAGGGCACATTTGTGCTAAAGCTCTGTAAACTGGGCCTGTGGTCAAAAGGAGCAATTAGCACTTTGTTAGTACGCAATGATGTACTAATCTACACAGTCCCCAAAAGCAATTGTCTATTCCTCTTGCTCTCATGTACAAATTTTCTACAGTCTGCCCCTAAAATAGCCCACCACAGCACTGTTGCTATAAAACAGGTTTCCTATGATTAGAATCTAAGTACCAATTAGAATTCATTTATTGGGGAAAAAATCATGTAGTACCATCAATTCTTTCTCCTGTGCTGAGATAGCCACATTGTTCTCCAAAAGTGTTAAACAACTGCAACTGTTCCATTAAAGAGTAAAAGGGGGGCAAATTTAGGTGACAGAATATTTCCATCTGAGGCATCTAAAGGTTGTCTCTATCTAAAAATAGACTGTTGCAAGCCGTGATGGCCAGGAAAAAAAGCCTGGTGCTAAAAGTGGCCGGATGATAAAAACCACAGAAGCTACATCAATAACCCTGGAAACTATCAGGAACAGCGGACTAAAACCTATTATTCAGTGAGTATTCCACATCTCCCTCTTGTGGCTGGTATGTAAAGGATGTGAATCTATCACACGTATCAGATCATTTTTAATATAGACAAGCTTTGTGACAGTCACTGGAGATGGTCCACAGTAAGGGCTGCAAAAATCAAGGAGGAAAACAAGGCAGCATATTGCCAAGCATCTGAGTGACTAGTGCTTCTTGTTGAAGGCCTGGTTTCAAAGGCTGTTTTCCAAAAATCAGGCTCATTATAAGGTCTCTCAGCTGGGGCACCAGTCAGCCAAAACGCCTTCAGTCACTAACCAGTTTGGAAAACCTTGGAGTGCACTATGTACCTACCCATTAAGGGGGTATATACTAAGCACACACTAAGCATCCTCTTCCTTGTACCAGTTGCCTAGAAGCAAGCCAAGACTGCAGTTTCGTATCTACCCAGCAAAACTTAAAAGGCTGACAGTATCTAACAGTGTTATAGTTTCCAAAAGGAGTACGGAGAAGTAGGATGTTAGCTCCCTCAGAAGAAAGCTAAAGCATAGTAAGGAGGCATAGCACTTCTGCAATAGCAGAATGCTACAGAATTAGGATGAGTTCAACGTGACTATCCAGATAGGTAATGTGGACGTTCCATCCTCAAGTTAAAGGAGAAAATGAAAAAGAAAGCTCTATGAACTAACAGCATAGTCGGGAACTTTATCAGAATGATGCTTTGTGGGGACCTCTAAATATCCTTCATAGTCACTGCCCACATATCTGTCTCTGATCTTTTGCAAAAGAGCTCTTTGGCTTTTCAGACTAGGAGAAAAAGAGGCACACTGGGATTTGATGGAAAAAAAAGGAAAAACTATTGAAAAGGAGGTTTTTGTAGTTGTAGGAAACAGTGCTTTTCTCTTTCCTCATTTCTTTGAGCTTTTGGTTTCCAGTTTCCCTTTTCTTCTTCTCTCTGTTTCCAGTGGGAAAGAAAGGAGGAAAAGAGGACTATGAATGAGGAAATAATACATCAAAAATCTCACTGCAAAAAGAATTCCTAAGTTTATTTTTCTGGGGGTAAAAAATTAAAATATTTACATTTTGTGAGAAATTTCTACTGATTCCCTCCTCAAACTCTTTGACCAGTTTAGATTGTCTATTCTCTCAATAAATGTTATATTCACTTAATGGGGACACGGTCAACCATTCCATTTTTTCTGACAAGAGAACTTCACCTCCACAGAACTGGCTCCATGGCATTCCTGATAAACCTGACAATACCACCAAGTAGTCACAGTCATCTTTAGAATCGTAGGGCATTAGGACAGTATTTCAGGACATCTGGAAGTGTGCTTATTTCTCCAAATCTGAAGGAAACTCCTGAACACAAGAACAATGTCTATGAGAGATATATTTTTCTCTTAATTAGGGGACCCAAATGATAGCTTCTCAGTATCTGTCATTTTGGAATCAAAGTAACTTGAAGAAGCTTTAAAATATCATTACATACACTACTAGACTGTATAAACTAACATATTCCTTCACTCTCTTTAACAAGTTAGGAGTCACAGTAGCCCTCAAGGAGATGTGAGAAAGAAATTAGAGATCATGGTTAAGGAGATGGAGTCTTTTGTGACTTGGGATTAGACTATTTAGATCAACTGTTAATGTATAGAATATTCTACCATATAATTTATTAATGGGTCTGTTATACAGCAATACAGATCTTCTCAGGTCACATCAACTACTTATCCTCCTCATTCACTTCCTTCTGCAAGCAGCAGTACCTGATTCATTTAATTTCCTCCATCTGTCTTTCTGTTTCCCCAGTTCATCTCTCCAGGACACCACCTTTTGCAAAGAATGCTTTAAATTTGCTCTGGAAAGAAAATATAGTTGCTTGGATGTTATCCAATGTGGCTAGGCACAGAGAAGATTTCAGAGGTTCTTTGCTTGGTTTGCATTTAAACCTGTAGAAAGGTTTATGCAGCTGTCTGAAATATTTGTAGCAGTACTGAATTAGTTTTCAGTTAGTTCATTTAGCTTTCATTGTCAATGAGTTTTGTAACAGACCAGTGGTAGGTGAGGAGTAGATAATATGTTAACAAGAAGTCCGTTCCTGTCTCTACTTAGTGTCAGCACCTGCCATATGGGATTCTCTCCAAAATTTGTGTTCTGCTTCTGAGAATACTGAAAAACAGTGAAGAGAGTTACTGAGAGTTCTAGTTTTGCTGGTCTATGCTTACATTGCTGGACTTAGCAAATTCAGAAAGAGAAACAAGCATACAGAACTGTAAGCTCCCAGACATGTTATCCACAGCAGACAGAAATAAGACGCTGCCAAAGATTTAGCATTTGAATAGATTGTTTAATATTCATGCAGCAAAATTTAAACTGATCGTATCCCAATACTACTTTTTTTTTAAATATGACTTTGCTGAAAATTGTGAATTGCTCAGCTGCTTTTTTTTTTTTTTTAAGACTAAAATAACATGCTTTAATATATGTTGCTATCACGCTGTTATAAATATTGGAAATGATTATCACTGGAGGAGTATTAAAAATTAAACTGTTTCACCATCTGTGCTGTTTGTTTATTTTTCACATTTCATTCAACTTGATCTGTTTGGTTTTCTCTTTCACTCTCATAGGCTACCATAATGATTCAGTGTTTCTGCTTGAACAATGCAAGGGCATATTTATCTCCAGACTGTCATATCCAAAAATACTGTTTTCATATAGTTAGAAAAACATACATATAAAACCAAACACAAATATCTTGACTTTATTAAAATAACTACATGTTGGTTCCATTGTTTCAGTTTTTTAATGTTGACTCCTTTTCCCAACATACCACAGGCATACCTGGGCTTATATAGCTTATGCATCTTTCTGTTATGCTTGAGAAAAGCCTTTTGCAAAAAGAGGTTGTCAGCTAGCCAGGACAAAGGATGCCTGAAGTGTGATAGTAGGGTACACTTGTCTTTGGTAATGCATTGTTATTCTTGTGCGATGAATGGAAGACAAATGTGAATACGCTTCTACAGGACCACCTTCATTCAGAATGTCTTGATCACCTGATTGTCGCAATTTAAAAGCACTAAACTCTTCAACTGCAAAATCACTGAACATGGAACTAAGTTTCAAGATCCAGATTTACCATGGAACAGAGTGGTTCTGGCTTTGCTATTCTGCTCTAATTTTGCTGCTAAGTTGGAATATCTCAGGGGCGTTCTTTTTCCATGCTGAAATGAAGGAAAATCTGAAACAACTGACTCCTGAGTTGATGTTCCCCCTCACAAAGAAAGGTCGCATCCCAAGGCCATTTAATCCCTCAGAATTTGACCAAGGAGAAATTCCCTATTGAATCACTTAGATTACAGTATGAAAACCAAACATGTCTGTTTGATTAGCATTAACAGACGCCTTCTTCGTTACATGTTTGCAGGCACAACAGTTAGAGATAAGTGTCATCTGTAAGTTGGAGTAGATTCTATGCATTGATCATAAAGCATTTTCCGAATCATTCAGCAATCTACCTTAATCTAGCCCACCACACACGTATTGATTCCAAACCTGGATCCAGTGGCAAAAATCTAAGCCTGAGATCTTTGTGTTTTCTCAAAGTAAAACAAAACAAAAGCAATTTCATACAATCAAAACCCTTCTCTTGAGAGTGTCAGCTTTCTCTCCTTACCTCTTGGTTACACTTCTTCTGGACAACTTCCAGCAACGATTCCACTGTAATTCATTCATTAGCTGCAGCGTTCTGAATTGCAAGTAAACTTTTCAAGTCTGTACTGAAAGAGGTGGAAAAGCAGAGAAAAGTTATCATTAAAACCTCTTATAAATTATCCATGGTTTCCTTGGCAATTTGCTTGGTGTGGACCACACCGTGACCAGAGCAAAATTCCCATTCCTCTGACCCCCAATACCATCACAATGAATCAGGATAAGAAGAAAGACTTAAGGAAGACAAAGAAAAAGAAAGAAAGAAAAAAGTGTGTCTTTGAAGGAATATTTATAAACCTTTACAAATGACAGTTTTATGAATGCGATACAGAAGTGAAGAACAAATATAAACAAACTGGACTTGTCTAAACCAGAAACTTTACCAAATAGATTTGTTTTATCCTTTCGCTTGCCCTTGAACTATGACAGTAATTCCCTTGCATGCCAATTGCCTGGGATTTAAAAGGTCTGTCACACGATATTCATGGTAGTCAGCTTCACTAATAGTTCTCCACTCTTGTTTTTCAAGAAAAAAAAAAAAATCACACTTTCTGCAGACATCATTTCCTTATTCATTTTCTCAGAGGGGATTAAAATGTTAAGTCCTTTTTCCCTTACCTTTGATGACTCTGGAATGGATTGTGAATGTGATACTGCAAATTGGCAGAAAGATCGTATTTTGACTGAATTTCTGAATCAGCCTGTCTCTAAGAATCTAATCAAACCTGTCACTCTTATGAAGACTGATGTGGCCAACAAGTGTGCTGCTGAACTGCAACCTGCCAGACTTAGCAACTCCTGCCATAAATGCATTTGAAAATCTGGATTTCCTATTGATCCCAATTTGGTTTTGCTATACGATGTCTTCTGTAGCTGGACCACATTGATATTTCTGTCAGAAAGGTTACACTGCATATGTTCATCGTGTCCAATTTACAGAACACTGAAGTGACAATAATGGGGTTACTTGAACATTTATTGTTGAACAGAGAGAAACAATTTATTTGCTGATGTCAAGGAAGACTCCACACATGCTCAGGTACCAGCAAGTATAGAAGCAATACATCTATCCTTCCACAAGCCCTTTCTTTAAGAAACTGATATTCAGAAGTAAGCCATACTTTACTACTGTGGAAATTCATACCACAGAATGAGTGAGTTTATTTAATTCGTCTCCATAAGGATGGCTCCCAAACACACACACATGCACCCTGTTCGCTGCCTCCTCTCTGTAAATGTTGCACTTTTCCTGCTGCGTTCAGCAGTATAGCTTACACTCAGATAAGAGCTGGTCATTTTAGGGCTACTACAAGTAAAATATCATGACATGAGAGTAAGTTACCTTAATTATGCATTTAGAAGCAACCTGATGAAAACAGTTTACACTTCCAACAATGGAAATCAAAGTACAATTAATTGATGAGC
>JAVHNF010079591.1:0-11593 GCA_034783455.1 Micropsitta finschii | reverse complement strand
GTCCTGAAGGCTGCATGTTGATGATGATTATTTAATTTGAGAGCACAACTTTAGAGTTGTCTGATTTTACTTTTCTTAAAGAAAAATAATATTTAAAATGGTCTTAATTATAGTACCTAATACTCAGTCGCCTTTAAAACTAATCTAGAAGCCTGTACCATAGGTTGTTAGTGTAGGGAAGAAGGGGTAGTAAACCATTTTAAATTTTTAAAGCTGAATTCCAGGTATTGTAAATGCACACTGAAAATATCTTTTATTTAAGAAATAATCTAGTGACAAAGGGTGAAGAATATTGGTACTAAACACTTTGATTTTTATGCTAGCAACAAATCTTCATGACCAGTATCCGCCTCTTTGGTTGTGGTTTTCTGTACTTCAAATACTGATGTTTAGTAACTGTTAGGAACATGCAGTGGGCTGTTAACTGTGTCCTGACTACATGGTAAAAACACTGCTCATGAGGTTTTTGGTTTTGAGGATACAATTCAACTCTTTACGAATATATCTTTGTTCCAGCGCTTGCTTTCCTTCCCCCTTAAGAAAAGGGGACCAAGGTGGTGCTTGCCTCCTGGAGGGGAAGCACAATTTTGCCAATAGTTATTAACACCACTGCAAAATCTAGATTAAAACAGGCAGCAGCAGTGAATCTGACTTCTTAAAGTGGGACATACTTTCAAAAAATGACAAATGTATGGAATTCAATGAGCAGGGTCCAGTTCTGTTGATTCTCTTACAATGAGGTTTGTGTTACTAACAATACTTTAATTAAATATATTCAAGAAACCCAGCCTGTTCTCTAGTGGAGATACAGTTACTGTTCAGGTTTTTAACTTAGCTTTTCTGATGGGGTCTGGATGACCTTGGCGGTGGCAGTCGAGGTGCAGTGTTATACAGCATGTGAGCTGCTCCCTGCTTCCATGCACACACTCCTTGAGGTAAAGATGAGTTTCCTTCCATGTGAGGTCAGTTACCAGAGTGGTCACTGTGCTGCAGATCTGTACCCAGCTGGCCTCCCTAGTTATTGTTCACCAGCCATACCCCAGGCACAGGTACTTGCAGTAGCTGTTACTTCGGTACAAGTGATGCTCCCCAGTTTAGAGCTAGGTTATATTTATTTGAAGTTAAGAAAACCAACAGGATTTTCAGTACAATAAAGTTTATCCAAACACAGTCTTTCAGTAACCTGCTCCATGGCACTTAGTGATGGCATAGAGGAGTGTATGGGCAGGGTACAACTCTGCTCTAATATGAAAACAGACAATCAAAAAGTAGATTTATATCAGTTGTTTCTCTACTGGAACAAAGCAGGGGCAGGATAACCCTGTCAGTTCTGGGAAGATTTTTCTTCTCTAAGGTCTTTTGCTTTAGAATATCCCTTTGCTCTGCCCTATTTCTGTGGGACATGAGACCAGGGGACAGGATTCCCTCTACTCACACTGATGCCTGCTGAGCAACTAATCGGTTTATGTTGATCCTGGCTTGAAAGGTTACTGCTGAACAGTGAGAAAAGCAGTGCAGGCAGTCTGGAATGGAGTGACAAAACAAGATCTTAGATTACATACCCACTAACACAACTTCACTTAAGATCCCAAAGCTTATACAGGATCAACTTACCATAAACGAGTTCTTAAGTGTTGAATTTTCTTTAGAGATCAGAGCAAGAATGCGGTGTATACATATATTAAAAAGCTAATGCACTTTCCTTGTATAAGAAGTGATATACATAATCCTTTCTATGGCCATTGGATTTCTTTCCTTCTATGCTGTAAATATGGATTGTATTATGAAACACTATGAAATTTGTGGTGCAATACATTTTGGATCAAAACCCTAATCCTGATTTCTTTCTCTTTGTAGTTCTGGTTATCTCCACTGGGCTGCTTTAGCTATTTAAAATTGAGAGCCTTTTAAAGCATGAAACAAACCCCACCTTCTGCCCAGGGTAAGCACGGGTGTGCCACATGTCATTAAGGCCTGTTCTTCATGGGGAGATAACGCCAGGAATGAGGCAGAGAGCTTCTGCCTCCTGAAATCATCTTTCACAGCTGCTGCTGCACTTCTAGCAGCTGATAAAAGCAAAGACTGAGTGGAGTAGGGCCTGGAGCAGCTGCTTCATGTGGAGTGGGCTCCTTTGTGCCAAACAGCAGATCAACTTTGCCAGGCAAACCCCAGTGCTCTTGCTATAACTGATGCTGGAGACAGCGATGGTTTGTATCTTTACAAATCAAGGTTAAAACCTCTGTGCTCACTGACTCAGCTCATTTTGCTACACTTCAGTCCTTCAGAAGGCGAGGACACACTAATACAGAAATAGTAAGGTCTGAAGTATTTTGTCCATCCTAAACTGTCAAGAATATGAAAGTCAAACCAGGGGTGATTGTGTTACATTCACTGTGACTTAGAAGCCTTGCTGGGAACAGCTGAGCTTGGTCTCATTCCCTGCAGCCAGCACAGTTGGATTTGAGGACTAGTTCTCTAAACAGGTGGAGTTAAAGAGCATTCATGCAAGGGTGGACACTTAGCTTAGAACTCCTGCAGTGCTGGCCTGCTTTTGAGTAAGTGTCAGAGTGAGTGAAAACCAAACTGCTTTAACTCGTGTGATCCAAGAACTTTATTGATGCAGCAGGCACTTTACACTGAAACCAACCCCACACTCCAACTAGTCCGTCCGGTACGCAACCACCATTGCACCAACCCCTTCTCCCGCCCACAAGCTGTCAGGGTCTTGCATCTGCCCAGGCCACAGCTACCTCGTGAATCAGCAGCACACGCAGGATTCTGTCTCACCACGCTTGGATAAAGCAGCATCTGAAAATACCTGTTCTATTACAGTAATAGGAGGCAGGAGTGTGCCCTCTCTCTGCCTTTTAAAGAGGGATCAGGAGAATGTCTTGGCTCCTGTATGTGATAGCTGGAATATGCAGGAATACCTTTACTATGCCCCCACCTTTAAGGTTAAAAGCATTCCAAGAGGTTTCCGTAGTATTTCAGTAGATTGCAATCTCTAATAAAGATGGACCAGTGTAATTTCAGCTCATTCCTTCTTCCGAGTTCAAAACTGATCGTCATCTTGGTTCAAGTCAATAGTCTTTTAAACAGTCTTTCTTGCTGTAAGAACTCTTACTATGGACCCTAGTCCACCTACTGCTAATGCCTGTGGGGATGGGAAAAGGAGAGAGGTTACAGAGTGACTGCGGTGCATACAAAAGGCATCTTAAAAGAACAATCAAAGTGTTTAGTAATAGAAGAGTTTATGGCTCTTCTCTAAAAACTTAACTTTTCACCCTTTCTTTTGCTCTCAAGTCTTTAACAGTTAATTGGGGAAAATCTGTTTCTCTAGCACGAGTGACCACTACAGGCATTTTAAGTCATTTTGTTTAGGTACTAAACCACTGTACAGCATCAGGATGAAACTGCATTGCCCTGCAGCCTACGAGGCTCAGAAACAGTGCTGCTCTCGGTATGACTGCTCCAGCAGTAAATACAAATGAGAGGGATCTCTGACCCAAATTACTGCAGTACATTTACAGTAATATTCTATATATGTACTCTGTGATGTAAGAACAAAGGTACTGAAGGGCAGACAAAACCAAACACAGTAATTTAGTAACCCAAACCCACTAAATCTGAAGGGAAATGACTCCAGAATCCAACCCCCTGATGGATGCAGAGAAGGATCCCAGTGTCACATGCCACTGACTATGCAGAATGTCTCACCTCCCATATCCCTCACTGGGAAAGGAGCAAAGGCCCCTCCCATTTCATCTGCAGATGGAGACGATGATAAAAAACTAAGTATTAAAGCTGACTGCTCAAAATGAGGCATTTACTCTGCAGACATCATTCAAGTGTGGGTTTTACAGTGTCTGAAATGAGAACAGCGACCAACAGTCTGCGGCACCTCGCTGTGCTAGGGAACGGGAACACAAAGCATCCATCTGGAGCAGAACCCGCTCACGCTGCGGCAAGTGAACATTCCCAACTTCCCAGACCCGATACGTGTGGGGACAACAGCCTTTTTCCAGAGGACAGACTGGTGCAACTGCCGAGAGCTGACGCCTCTCAGAGCAAGCCACACGTCTTACCGGTCGTGCCAAGCAGCAGAGAGCCAGCCAGGGGGTAAGCCCTGCCCAGCCCACTTCAGACCTGCCTGGTTCCCTTCTGAACAAAGAGGACGGGATGCTGTACGTGTGCCTACGTGCTCTGAGCACTGTCACCTTTCCAGTCAGGGTGGTGTTGTGTAACACTGCACACCAGCAGCACCCACCCATGGTTACCTGAAAACAGGCTCCAGTGGAAACAGCAGGAAAAAAAGCCAAAACAATCAAGTAGAAACCTGTTCTTTGGTGTCCTGAGGAACTGCCTCCTGCCCTGTCAAGGGGCTGTAAAGCCAATGACAGCTGCCAGCAGCTGGACTCAACCTGAGCAAGTTCTGTCCCTACACACCACAGGAAAACACCCATATCATGTGATGGACCAGCATTAGCAGCACCTCTAAGTTACAGGGAGCTGCAATGTTCCTATGGATCAGTTTTCCAAGGAGGAGCACTGACAGCTGCTGCTACAACTAAAACCACTGCAAGCTGGGGCAGATTTCACTTGGAATCCTGCCCATGGGTGCCCAGCACTCAGCTGGTGAACACATCCCACCCTCCCCTCCTGCAACAGGCACTGCACAGAAACACGAGAGGATGGCTCCGGATTCCAGCGGAATCTGCTTGGATCTCCAAAGCCTCTCCTGTTGCTAAATCCTGTTCTGAGCAGTGATGTGCTGCCAGCAGCCTTCAGCTGATGAAAACCGCCAGCCCTGAGCACCCCCTTTGCCAAGCACCCCGCTACAAAGGGACGCTGCCCCTGCATTGCTTAACCAACACCTCCTCTGCTCCACCTCTGTCCGCTCGGTGGGGTTGGCCACAAGAAGAAGCCACAACGCTTCCTCCAGGAGACACTGCCTTTCCCTACGGCTCACCTCTCCCCTGGCTGGGGTTAAAGGCAAATACTTAGGAGCCTAAGCTCAAAGAGGCCAAAAGGAAACAGCAGCTGCTGTGCTCCTCGGGGACGAGCCCCTGCCATCATCTGCTGCTCTCACCACTGCTCCAGCGCGCACCAGACACGTACCTTTTCATGCCACTGCAGTAATATTGCACTGCTGTTTTCTGTTGGCTTTTCAAATCCTTTATAAATGTACTTCATTAACAAGTCAATGCCGTTTCTGTCTAAGGAATTCACCGCTTGTTCTATTTCACTGCTTTTAAAAGACGTGAGGACTTTAAGCATGGTTCCCTGGGCCTGCTCCTGTGAAGACACGGAAAGGAGAATAACATGAGAACCAGCAAAGCTGGAAATGATCCCTGGACTTGTGTTTGACAATGGATGCTGAGGGCTGGTTGCAACACTGCAGGCTGTGTAGGTAACAGATTTCACCTCGGGATTCAGAAGTGAGAAGGAAGGGGTGAATACATGGGGACTGCATGCATGGCCCACCGCTGTGTCGCTCATTAACAGTACAGGGGTGCTGATCGGATCTGTGCAGTAACACCACAGCATCACAGCACTCCACCACCGAGCCCACATCCCTGCCCTGCCCAGTACCTTCATGGCCTGGCTCTTCATGTTGGCGGGGCTGCTCCGGATGGCGGTGTGGAAGGCTCGCAGCGCGTCCCCTGTGCAGCACAAGAAGTCAAGGACTCATCCCTGGCAGTGTTCAAGGCCAGGTCGGACACAGGGGCTTGGAGCAAGCTGCTCCAGTGGAAGGGGTCCCTGCCCGTGGCAGGGGTTGGAGCTGGATGGGATTTAAGGTCCCTTCATCCCAGACCAGGCTGGGATTCTGTGACTCGACTGCTCCCCCGGCAGCTCCCGGTGAAGGTGAAAGCCCGAGGGTCTGTAACGAGGCCGAGCGGGGCGCTCCAGGGGCCGTTCCCCCGCCGGCGGCGCAAGCGCTCGGCTACGGACGAGCGAGAACGCGGCGGCACCTCCGCGACCCTCCCCGGGTGCCAGCGGGGCCCCGTCCGCCCGCCCCGTCCCCGCTCCCCAAGGATATTGCCTCAGCAGCGCCTCCACCTCGGGCCCGGCGTCGGGCTCAGCGGCCGCCGCCTCCTCGGGCTCCTCCACGAAGCGGTTCTCGTCGTATTGGTCGATGTCGAGGCGGCGGAAGCGGGAGGACAGCGTGCTCCGAGCCATGCCTCCGCCGCAGCCCGCCCCGGAACCGGAGCCAGACCCGCATCCACCCCGGAACCGGAACGACCGGGGGAGCCCTGCCCCGGGCTGAGGAGGCGGGACCCGGGGCGGGCTGATGCGGTGGTACCCGCCCCGGGGATAGATGGATGAATAGATGGATGGATGAATGGATAGATGAATGGATGGATAGGGGGGACGGGACATCGCGATACGGCACAAACACACGGCATCTGGAAAAAGTCAGAACAATGATTTTAATGTACAAACCCCAGCGCTGTAGCAGGTCGGCGCGTTTGGAACCGGGATCTACGGAAAACAAAATAACCCCGGGAGAGGCGGGGACAGGGAAAAACAGCCCTTCTGGCCACGGTATCCATGTGAAACAAGCGGTGATGGGCGCACAACCCCATCACAGCATCGGGCAGGAACTTTGCTGCTGAAATTTCCTTTAAAACTTACCAAAGGGAAGGGGAACCCGCCGGGAGCGAGGCGCTTCCCGCCCGGAGCCGTGGGAATGGCTCATCTACACCCCGAAACGCGCGAGAAGGACATGCAGTAGTATAAACCTCAAGGACGTGTTACAAATACTCTGAAATGAATCTAAAGGTAAAGGGGAAAGAAAACCAAACCAACTTTGCTACAGACACCATCGTACACAATAAACTTAGATAACTTAAAAATAAAAAAGGCAAGAGGCAGCATTTCAGCAGCAAAGTGCTCGATAAAAAGTATATTGTAAAGGGGACAGTACAGGGGAGGAGGGAGGCAGCAGGCGGGGAGAGGCCTCAGAGGAAATACGGCGTGGTTGTCCTGGGAGGAATTACACGTTCTGAATCTGGGACTGCGCGGAATAGCTTTGGTTCTCTTGTATTTACATCTTTGAAGACCATGATTGAGGCGATATTTCCACAGCGGTAGCAGTAGTTTGGAGCAGACCATACCGTCACCAATTTCTCATCAAACATGAATTTGTAGCCTTCGTGAACCAGCTGGTGCGCTCTGCAGATGAGCTTTAAGTTGTTGATGTGGACAAACTGCAAAGGGAAAAAGGGAGGTCAGATTCCACCGAGCTTCCCTGTGCACTGAGCTCTGGCTCAGTCCTTCCAGACGAAGCTGCAGAAAGGACATGGAGGCAACGCATGCCATGAGCGCAGTATTCGTAACGTGGCTGACACAGAGGTTAGGGAGGGACAGCATGGATTAGCCCTACAGTGAGCTCACCATTCTCCAAAGTACCAAAATTAAGAATTTTGAAGAGAAATGGTGATTTTGTTCTCCTAAATCCGTAAAGAAGCTTCTACACAAACCCCTGTGATACTCCCGGGTCTCACTGCATTACACTTTAAAGGGCATCACCACGTCTGGCTCACACAGCACATCCTTCCAACCCTTCCACTGCCATGGACTTGCTTGCAGCTGTCTTACATGGGAAGTTCACCACCCTGTGGTGCTCTCAACCCATCCACTGACACGGTAAATACCAAACTGAACGCTTCAGCTGCCCTCATACCTGCAGTCACTTTGTCTTGCACGTGGCAGCATCATTACCTCATTTGTCACCTTGGCCCCGAAGAGCCAGCCTGCTCCTCGTGGGCTGATGGCCCATGTGTCGACGTCCTCTGGGTCAGACCAGACCAGGTCACAGAAGGCGCCTTTGTGAGGAATTTCTTGATTACGTTCGATGGTCCGAATCTGATCGAGTGTCTTGATGTCCGGAGAGAGGCCGCCGTGCACACAGAGGATCTGCTCATCTATTAACTGCAGCAAAAGGAAGCCAAATCCAAGACACTCAGGACGCTAACCCAGCCCAATGCCACCCCTGTGACCCTTCAAGGTCACCATATTCCAGCGCTCCCATTTAGACAGCCTGTTGTGTGTTCTGAACGTGGTGTTTCACTTACAGCCGCTATCGTGAGCATGTCAAAGACTTTGGTGCAGTACCTCCAAGCATTAGCATTTCCGTATTTGGTTTGGCACTCATCTGTTAAACACAGAAATCCCTTAAATGATCAGAATGCGTTCAGAGATCAGAGGTGAACGCTGACGGCAGAACCTGCAAGGTCAGGCCTGTGACAGAACCCCATAGGGAGTGGACCCTGGATCCTGCTGGACTTCACTTTCCAAGTGACATAGGGAAAACAGGGTCTCATGCAACACAGCAGAGAATGCTTCCACTGGGGACTGACCCTCACTGAGAGCAGCCTAGGGCTTAAAGCAGCAGATTTATACAGAACTGACGTGGGAACCTGAACCAGAAGGGGCTTAAGGGGCTCTACAGCAACACCGTGGCTTTGTGTAGCCTCCTTCATTACAGGAGAGCAAAGTGCATCCTGTGTGACTGTGCTCTACAAACGAATGTGGCACCAGAAAACACAGATACCGGAGGACAAGAGCACCGAGACCTGGACAAAAAGACATTCTACATCACGAACACAATAACCACATTAACCAATGACAGGAGCCCACTTCCCCTCTGCTCCTAGGAATGCCCAAGGCAGTGCTGCTTCCAAGAGGGTTCCCAGGGGAATTACGCGTCCGCCCCCATTCAGAAATCGTTTGGATAAAGACTTACCATAAAATCCATACACCTGTGTTATCTGCCTGCTCTCGTGATTGCCTCGCAACAGTGTGATACGATCGGGCCACTTAGCTTTTAGTGCAAGCAGGTAAGTGAAAGTCTCAAGACTATAATAACCTCTATCTACAAAGTCACCCTGCAAGTCAAAAACACAGTCATCAATGGAGAAACAGCCAAAATGCAGTGTCACAACCATCCTCAGGGTGGAAAGACCCCAGCACCGAAGGGAAGCCGGGATCTGCTGGGATCCATCAGATCCACGCTCTTTGGTCACTCAGTGATCCCCCAAGGCTGCCCCAACCCAAGACCCAGTGGGCCCCAGGCCACCCCTCACGATGCAGGTGATGCTGTGGGGCAGGCTTCCCTCTGCAGAGCTCAGCCTCAACGCAACGAACCCCAACAGCACGGCCCAAGGCAGCGCTGCCGGGTGAACCCGGTGGGCCTCAGCCGTCAAACCGGGTCCGGAGGCACCTGCCGGGGCAGGGGGAGCGCAGCACCACGTACCATGAAGATGTAGTTGGTGTCGGGGACCTGCCCGCCGGTCCGGAACAGCTCGCACAGGTCGTAGAACTGCGGAGGGAAGCGGACACCTGAGGGCCGGCCCCGGCGGCGGGGGAGCGGGGCGGCCGAGCGGCGGCTCCGTTACCTGCCCATGGATGTCCCCGCAGACCGTGACGGGAGTGGAGACGGGCTGCACGTTGGACTCCTCCAGCAGCAGGTGCTTATTGATCCATGGCAGCCACTACCTGGGAATTGTAGAGCTTGGGAAAATGTGGTAACACTCTCTGCATAAACAGAGGGAGCAGCTTTAGCTGCAGGATGGCGTTGTTTCAGCTGGGTGCTGCTGGTATCTCACAGCATGGGTAACCCGAACTCCCCCCCCAGTGAATGGGAGGAGAGCGGACGTGCCTGTGCTCTGCTGGCCTGCTCCTGTGTTTGATAAACAGCAGGATGAACGAGGAGAAACCTGCCTGGAATTGTCTTAAGGTGATAAAATTCCTGTGCTGCTTGAGTGCACTGATTAGCTCTATGTGAGATGATGCTGGGCTTGGCTCTGGGGCTCTCCCTCCCCTCAATGTGCCTCCTCTGTGCACCCCAGGGCTGCTTAGTGGTGGAGAAGTCCTGCTGAAGCACGAGAGGTGAAGGATGTGGCTTGTCCTCACTGCTGTGTTTTGGCTCCATCACCAGATTCTCCCCCCCTCAAAAGCCGGGGGGAATGCAGGTGTGAGAGCGGGCGGTGGGGGCATTTGATAGAAACCGAGCCCCTCTTTGCCTCCAGCACAACCCCATCCCATGGGCCCATCTCATGGACCAACTGGGGAGGCTGGGATGGATCTGGCCAGAAGGAAACTCAATAGCTTGGGTAATTACTCAATTTATGAGGCTCTCAAATGGAGTTTCCAGAGCACAGGAGCCCGGTGCCTCCGTGGCCCCATCCCGTGCGGCACAGCCGCTGCCGGTGCCTCCACCATGACCGGCCTCAGCCCAGACTCTGTCCCTCTCAGTGGGGTTCTGCACCTGCAGAGCTCTCCTGTGGCGCTTCCTGCTGACCAGCAGCAGATTTATAGGGAGAAAGTCAGCGAACTGCAGCTAGGACCACTACACGCTATGGAGACGAAGCCCACGTTGATGCCTGAGTTCCTGCTGCCCCCTCAAACCATTCTGGTTTTGCTCTGCTTGTACAAACAGAGCAGAACACCCATGTCCCAAAGGCTCCCAGGACAGGGACCCTGGAGCTGGGGACCGGAGTCAGATCCCATTGAGGTGCCTCACCAGGGATGCTGCCTGCTTTCCCCCTGCACGGTGCCATCCCAGCCCCGGCTTGGTGTGTGCAAACTTCTGCTCTTCCACAGCGCTGCCAGTTTCCTCTCTGTGGGCTAACTTTAACCATCCCGTCGCTGCAGTGCGTGTCACAAACCTGAGCCTCCTCTCACCTCCAACCTCCCACCCCGGCTACTGCCTGAGTGGGGCATCCTCAGGCATCAGCACCAGGGACCCTGCATCCCCCGGTACCTGCACTGATGAGTGGAAGGGAAGGAGAAGCCCCTTCCTCTCCTGTGGAGAGGTGGGTAATATAAAGATGTAGGACCCATAACCATCGATTTTGCTCCTAAAAAGAGGACAGAGGTGAGCAAAGGACACAGTGAAGGCAGGCTCAGAAGCCCCAGGAGCAGGTTGGGCTGTTGAGGACCCTCATTCCTGGGAGAGCTCTTTGCTGCTTGGGACATGCAGCCAGGAGCAATCCCAGCAAGTCACCACTGGAACATTCCCATTCTCCTGGCTCTCCTTTAGGAACGATTCTGCGCAGGGGAAAGTCAAGAAGGAAAGAGAACAGGAGCAAAGTGGGAATGGCTGTTATGGGAAACATCCCTCTTGAGAGCTCCAGGCTGCCCTGGCCCAGGGGAAGTGGTGGAAACCTCACTGCCTGCTTCATCCCCAGCTCGACAGGAAAGTGCCATGGAGACCTGGCCTGACTCACACAGGGTGGCTTCAGAACAGGGATTTTCCAGGCCTGGATCTGCAGTTCCCTTGTGCCCAGGCTGCTGGGAATGTGCCTGTGTAGAGGGATGCCAGGATGTGGCCAACAGCAGCATCGTCTGGGAAGGGGATGTAGGAACTCTCCGACTAGGCTGGGAAAAGACAAGAACCCCATCCCGACACCATTCCCAAGTTATTTCTCAATACACCTCTAGAAATAAAAGCCACCTCATCTAGTTTAGGACCCATGAGGTTCTCACGTACGCATGAAGGGCTGGGTGCTGACACAGCCGCAGTGCAGCCTTCTGTGCAGCAAAGGCTCAAATCCCACTGTGAGAGCCTCAAGGATATCGGGAATAA
>JAVHNF010079577.1:3057-13646 GCA_034783455.1 Micropsitta finschii | reverse complement strand
GTTGAGGGAAGTAATCCCTCCCATGTGCTCAGCACTGGTGAGACACACCTGGAGTGCTGGGTCCAGTTCTGGTCTCCTCAGAGAAAGACCTGGATATACTGGAGTGGGACCAGTGAAGAGTCACAAAAAATGATGAAGGGATGAGAACATATAGCGAGAGGCTGAAAGAGCTGCAAGTGTTCCTCCTGGAGAAAAGAAGTTTCAGGAGGAATCTCATCAATGTCTATAAATACCTGGTGGGGGAGGGGGTAAGGAAGACAGAGACAGACTCTTCTCAATGGTATCCAGTAACAGGACACATTAGGCAAAACCGAAATACAGGAAATTCCATTTAAACACAAAATTTTATTTTTTTTTCCTATGATAAAGATGATCAACACTGGAACAGGCTGCCTAGACAGGCTGTCTAGTCTCCATCCCCAGAAAAATTCAAAACTTGGTTAGATACAGCCCCAAGCAACCTGTCCTAGTTAAGCCTGATTTTAGTGGGGTTGTACTAGGTAATCTCCAGAGGTCATTTCCAACCTTATCCATTCTATAATTCTATGCTTCGTTCAATGAATTCACTCTGTTTAAGTTAGTCAACAGGACTGAATTACAGTTCATGTAATAAAAATGTGTAGGAAGAACTCAAAATGAGTGACTGAAGAAATTAACCTAAACTAAGCTCTGTTTATAATTTATTCCTATAGGCAGAACTACTGCTCAGATTTTTATCTATTACCACACTCTCTCTCGTATTTGTCATACACAATTCCCTATAGTATTCCATATTAAATGTAGTAGCTAAGCCTAGCTACTACAAAAAAAAAGCTTTGATTAAATGATAAGGCTGCACAAAACAGAGTTCTTTAAAACAGCAACCCCAGCTAGAAGTTTAGTACTCTGAGAACTTGGAGAGACTAGGAGTAACTTCTAATGAAAGAATTAATTTTAAGAATGAAACAGCCAAAACAATCTTGTTTCAAGACAGTATACCTAGAGGTTTAATTGTGTTTTGTCAACTTGGTTCAGGGATTGACAGATACCAGGAAATTCAAAACACGCAAGCTAAACCTTCAAAGGCTGCACTGTAATCATGCAACCTAGGATGCCATCATTCACAAAAGAAAACCCAAACAAACAACAACACACACATTTTTTTGCTTGTTTTCCCTATTTTCTTGCTCTATGCATTTCACTCAATTTATTTCTCCCTATGTGAATTGCTATTGGAATCAAGTGAAAATAACTCACTTTTATATATTAGGATGTTAAACTGGAGTGGATTCAAGAATGTTATTTCCTAAAATTAGTTTTAATTCTGTAATGTTAGTGCTACATGCATTTCAAATGTATACTCCAGCAGGAAAGAAATAATTCTAGAAGATATGCATACAGATTGTGCTGCCATAAATTATTCTGTGACTGTGTGTGCACGTGTGTGCATTCATAATTGTGGTTCAGCGCAGCAAAGGTATCTAGTTGCTAGTATTTCATCCAAGTCCAAGATTGCAACAAACAGTCTTAATCCTAAATCTAATCAAGCCATATAAATCAAATCCAGACCAAGCATACTTTACTACCAACTTTAGGAAAGTATTTTCTGCTGTACAAATCCAAGCATATAAGCCTTGCTCTCTACCTTAACACCAACCCAGCAACTCATGTCACTAACACTCAAATCTAAACACACTCAGCTGCTGCCCCCTTTCTTCTTCTCCACAAACCTAGCCTAGCATGCTATTCCTGGATCTCCAAATCCTTGTAAGTCCCAAGCTCACTTCTCATTCCTACACTTACCCAAGCCCAGCAGTATATTATCTCCAGTGAATCAGTTGTGGATTGAGAAGGCTACATCATCAATGCCTATGTAAAACCAACAACCCTGACTCCTAAACCCTCAACAAGACAACCCCAAGTCTAGTTCTGGGACATCTTCTGTAAACGTGTTCAGCTTTAGCTCATCATATTTTATCTCCCTAAATTAAACTTATACCAGAAATCCTGTCAATCTAACAACGAATAGGAGTTGCTAATGATACCAGTCCTGAGACATACTTCTCCTCTGGGCACAGCAGTAGTTCGCTGGCCTACTAGATCAAGCCTTAACCAGGCAGGTAGAGTACTGTTACCCAAAATCTAGACTAAGTTTACAATAAATTACAGAACTGGATTTCACCACCCACACACCTCAGCCATGCAAACCATAATACCAACTTTAGGTACAAAACAAACAGCAGGTAGCCAATCCCTTTCACCCCACCCATGAACCTCCTCAATTAAAGACTTGCGCATCAGTTAAAACCTAGCAAGATGAAAACTCTGCTTGTTTTGGAGCCAAACTAGAGACAGCAGCTCCTTCTGGATGTGGCAGCACTCAGTGCAGCTCACAGGCATATGCACTCAAAACCACTCCACCACCACAACTGCAGCCTGCCATAGTTTCAATTGAAGACATAACCAGGGAGCTTGCTCTAACACCAAATCTAACCTGCTTAACAGCAAGCTAGCAGAACAAGTGTCGTCTGGCTGGTCATGATAAACACTCCAAAGTACAGACTTTCAAACATTTTGCCATCCTAAACCTAAATCCTGTTCTAACCATAAACCTAACTCTAAATACACTACTGCCATCCTTCCCCAATTAACAATCTAAGCTAACCTACATGTTCCCTTGAAAATCCAGAGTTCAATCCAAGCACAGGCAGGATCAAATCAAACTCATTGCTAATCAAAAAAAAGAACGTGCAAAGAACAGAAGCAGCTTTTCTATGCTTGACAGCACACCACAGCAGACTGCAGAAGCTATGCCACTCTGCATGTGCTTAGTGGTTATAATGTCTCACAGTGAGCTATATAATGAGTTTTTAAAAGCACTTTAACATTTCATGGAAAGCACTGAACAAACATTAGTGAATCTTCCTGGCATTGTGATTTAAAGTAGTGATGGTTATGCATAAGCTCTACAGGTAGATAAATACAGCTTCAAAGGTATTTTTAGCAAAAAACCCCAAACCAATAAATGAGGTCCAAATGGGGCAAGCTGATGATCTAAATCATCATGTACAGGTCTGTCCCACATATTTGAAGAGAGGCAAGAGTGTGAAAGCTAAGTAACCCAAAGATCTTGATGTGCCCTGTAAAATGAAAATAATATTTGAAAGAAACAATATGATTTTATTACTATCCTCTATTATTTCATAGTTTCCATTTACATTTTTCTATATTTACTTGATTTAAAGACAGCTTTAACTTTTGACTGCAATTAGTCTTCCAAACAAAAATCCATCTTATCAGTAAATTCTAGGGCTACAACTCTTTTCCACTTTATGAAGATATGAAACACTAAGGCAACACCACAAAGCCACTGACACAGGAACTGTGCATTCAGTGATAATGAAAACTTTAAACAATCCTCCAGAAGAAAATCAAAGGTAAATCTGCAACAAAATGTTACTTTGCCTGTAAACTGAAATTTTAAGAGCACGTATGGTATAAACACTAATTCACATACACAGCTTCGATATTCAAAAGAATTAAGGAAGTAGTGCTTAATTTTCTGTAACATCATTCTATTTTGCAAATCACTGTCATTAAGCAAGAATGATGCATGAAGAAAGGAGGTAAACAGGAGCATTAAAACTACTTATTTGGAGACACAGATTAAGTAATAATCAAATGGTCTTCCAGGCTTAATAGATATACCACATATGCCACAAAAATCAGATGCTTCTTCCTTATTCACATTGTGCTTTCAAGCATGTAAAAGGATTAACTGAGCTGTAAAGAAATAGGAAAAGAACAGAAGCTACACTGAGAATAAGGAAGTAAAAGCAGCATCAGCCCAGATAAGCTTTCATTGCACTTTTTTTTTTTTTTTTATTTCTGTATCAAATTGAGGGTGGGAGGTGTTGGTTTGTTTGTTTTTTTTTTTATTTTTGGGGGGGAGGTATGGTTGTTGGTTTTTTTTTTTCTTTTGTTTGGTTGGCAGGTTTTTTTGTGTTTTATGGGTTTTTTTGTTTTGTTTTTAAGCCTGGATTTTGTGCATGATTTGAAACAACAAGATTTCCAGGAATATTACTTATTTACTCATTGAGGTATGATATATTCTAATTTATGTAATTAAGCATTTTTCCCTTTCCAATATTATGTTTTCATGAATGAGATGATTCACCAGTATTAAGAGTAATAATTCTCTACTCAACAGTAATACAGAGTTCTCCTCATGGAATCGATATTTGTTGCTTCTGTTCCCAAACACATCTGAGGTTTTCTGATTACATGTCATCCTCAATTTGCCAAGCACATAAGTGCAGTCAAAGCCCTGCTACTTTTTAGCTCTGTGAGAATACTTCAAAACTCCTTTCTCCTTAGTGTTATCATTTTATGAAAGTATGATAGGGAAAAGAGAAACTGCATGAACCATTTGTCATTGTCCAGTTCTGCCTAGCACACATGCATTTTAAAATCTAATCTGTAATAGGGGATGACATATGCGGCAAAAGCCGTATATACACTTCAAAGGTGTATGGCACTCTTCTGACATATACTGAGTTTAGACTGATTCTTTCACTCCTGTCTTTCAGGGGAGAGATTTATGGTTTTGCAAGTACTTATCTCTAAACTAGCTGCAAATCTATGAGACAAAATGCAGATCCACTGATTATTCTATCCAGCCATTATTTCACTTGTTACCAGTAACAAACAGTCACATGGAATGAAAAATAATCCTACATTTACCCAGAGCACTATTTTGCAGCATCTTTAACCATTCACAGTGTGAAATATGTTACAACCTGTGCTCACCAACATAAAGAAGGAAAAGAAATCTAAAAAAGGATGAACAGGTGTCCAGATGCAAGTTTAATTATTTTAATGAAGTTTACATGGCATCAATATCTTTTGTTTTCCCTGGGTGAAGTATTAATAATCTGACGTGTGAGTAAAAGTCAACAGTACAAACTACAAAAAGCCAAATATGCTGGATAGCCATTTTAGTACCTTGAACAACAGTGGACTGCAAAATGCATTTAGCTTTTCTAGCTGTGTGACACTGTCAGCTATTTTTGTAATTAATGATTTTAGCCATATCTACCATATCTAGGAAAAATAGTATAGCTTTTCTCCTAACTCATAAAAAAGCCATATTACAACATAAATAAATTTATGGTTGAATTGCATAAACAAAGGAGACTTCTTGGAAAGAGAAGCTTATCTGATGAATTTTCAACATCACATCAAACATGCTCTCATTCAGAATAAAGCATGTGATGGGTACTATACCTGCCTAGAGCATCCACTGGATACAGAATGACTTCATGAAGAAAAGATTATGAAGACAAGCCCTGATATTAATAGCTCTGTCCTTAGTACTTTAAACCTTCTGTTATCTAGCTGAACACAGCTCCAGGCAAACTGCATTTTCGCTCATGGATTGATTACCAACTGAGCTAGTCCATCTTGACATTCTCAATGTCTCTAATTTGCAGACGTGCTAGAAAAAAATAATGGCTCTCCAGCCACAGGAATAGTTCAGCTCTTCATTTGCTTCCACGTAGAGCTGTCACCACGTAGTTTGACATTTCAGTGACATGACTGCTATACAGTGCTGAACAGCAACAAAAATCTCAGAAAATGCTCAAAAATCATACTGCATTTATGCTTCTCCTTATTTGTTTTCTTCCAATATACACTGGCTGCAAGCACAGTTAGTTTAACAGAACTTCCTATTTAAAGGCATATGTATCAGACACACCACAGCTTCATGCATGTTACAAGAAGCTCAGATACACGCATCCTGCACTCTAGTTCATCATCAGTCTCTTCAACATGTACACTTAAAGAAATAGAATACCTGGGAACTAAGTTAACTTATTAACTACCCTACCTGAAACATAGCTTGTTACAAACATATAATAAGTTTACTTATGTGAGTTTGTCAGTGTTCAGACAGAAGCACACTTTGCATGACTACCTATTACGACTGTTCTGTAGGATCAGGCCTTTCCTGGCATAACAGCTCTGGCCCAGATCACCCAGAAGCAATCTTCAGAGATACAATGAGATTTTCTTCCCTTAATTTTAGATGTCTACAACATAAATATCTATATTTCAGCTAATCAACTTAAGTTTCATTCCTCATAGCCAGGGAGAAGCAGACAACTCTATGGCCAAATATTATAATTAAGTACATCCAATACAGATGGGACAAGAAATGCCTTTCTCTCCCTTGGCTATAAAGGAAAACAGAAGTAAGCAAATCAGATGGAAGCATCACAGAAATCCAAACTTAAGTGAAACAAATCTCACCATATGCCTAACTCCTTCGGCCTATTTGAGTCAAAGCTATTCTACTGTAATAAGACCAACTCTCAAGAATTTATGTAATATTCAACAAAGCCTTGAAGACTATTCATCTTCATATTGGCAGATTTTTTAGTTGACCTTAGCTGCTTGGCTGAGTTCTGTAAGAAGTAGAAAGCAGTGTCTACTACATACATCTAAACTAAATAGGAAGAATCCCACCCTGTATCTTGTGTCAAAGTGTAACCTCATCATTAATTTCAGGGGAAACGTTAGCACACACATTTGGATTGGGACTTAACACCTAAAGATAATATTAAGAATTACATATAATTTGGTGTTTCAATTTTAAAAAATAACCAACCTATTCAGTGTACAGGTTTTGTGACAGAAATATTTTAAAGTTTTAAAAATGGAAAAATAGCGTTCAGAAGGTAACGGGATATAAAAATGTAATGCTAAGCAAGCTATGCATCAGCAAATACTAAATAAGAAGGCTTTCCAGAGCCTCACAGTATGTCTTCCTTTTTCTATTTTCAAATCTATTTTCTGGGTTTTCATTTTCTTTTTCAGACCTCTTGGAATTAACACCTGGGGTGGGGTGGGGTGGGGGTAGAAATGGCACTGAACCAGTATGTGCTTTCCATTTCTGGTCTTTGAAACAGTTATCACGTAGGAAGATCTGTTATCATGGTGAGAAGCTCAACATTTGAAAAATAATCCATCTTTCACAGTATCATTCAGCAATCTTAGTATCTCAAAACTGTATCTGTTCTGCAGTACAAATCCAATTGGGGATCAGATGATTTCTATTCCATGGTAAGATAAGGTTCAGTTACTGTATTTATGAATACATTTCATAAATACATAAACTGTATTTATGAAACATGAAAGGGTCCTACTGGAGATAAAAATTAAATGCATATATCTAACATAAATAAAATTAAAAGAACGAAGGGATCCCACTGAGTTAATATTAATATGCTTTTGCCTAGAAGTCACTGTCCTGGTGTCACCCAAGCAGTGAAGCAGGAGTTTCACTTTAAGTACATGATGAAGTACTTCAATGAATGAGTTTACTACCATAAAACTCATCCTAACTGGGTAAAAAATCAGGGTAACTACACTGTTTTACGGGCTTCTTAGCTACTTTCGTTTTCTATATTAACATCAGGATATTGGTCCAAAATACTGAAAAAAAAAATCTATTATTCATATAGTTCACATTAATTTGTCATATTCTAACATTAATTGACATATTTGTCATATTCTAATATTAACAGACATTCAATTAGAGGAGTATAAAAATATGCAGGGTAATCTGCATAGTGTGTAGTTCATTAGATAGATACACTCTCTTACATTCAACCTATATTTTTAAGTTGTAAAGCTAAGGCCATAGATAGCTCTTTAAAACTGTGGGTCACAGACAGATAAGCAGGGCCATAGACAGGAAGATGCAGATTCAAACTCAGTAAAATCAGTCAGAATTTTAAAGTAAAAATTTTTCAGTAAGTATCAAAATACAACACCACCCACATACTACATAACCTGAGCTGAACATACTTCCTATTGAAGAAATGACTGAATATAAAATTACATATACCATAATGCAAATATTTTACAAACTATAACTTAGCTCAAGTCTTAATGAGGAAGTTAAAATAAAAATGTTAAGATACCTAGATGATTCCTTTAGAAAAAACAAAAGGAATTTTGGTTTTAATCCAAGTCAGTGTTGGAAAACAACTTCAACTTTAAAAACATTATGATTAGACAAAAGTAAAAAACCAGAAATTTTCTTAGATGAATAAGCTCTTTTTTATAATTTCTATATTTCACCAAATGTTTGTAAGTCAATTAATTGCAAGCTAATACATGCCTCAGATGACTTGTTTCTCCTATCTGCCAACAACAACAAAAAAATCCCAAACAACAAAAAACAAAACCAGGTATTTACACACCTCTAATGATAGCTAAATTCAGAGTCCCTAATTTGATTATCTTACTTGGAAAACATCAAATGCCTTTTCAATTAACAGAAGTTTTGCTTAAGCAACAAAAGAGGAGTAGGATACTTGGCAGCTAATGAAGTTTGATTATGTAAGGTATTATCCTTCTGCAAATTCTATTTTCAGTATTTATGAAGATTTTGTTTAAAGCTGTCACTTGATATATTTCAAACTGATACTGTATTGTTAGTTTTGATTATAAAACAAGAGAAAAAAATTCTTTTTATAGTCATGACTACCACAAGTAATGCTACATGAAGTCAGAAAGATTCAGAAGCAGGTCTATAAATTAGGCTGTCAGAATTACTACAGTTTAGTGTCCTATTGTGTTAAGTAGAAAGGTTTTTGTTAAGCACTATTTCCAGAAATAATTATCACATACAGAATGTATAAGGGCTTGTAAATTAACACAACACATCTGGAGTAAATGCAAGAATGCACAAGCTTTAAAAACCCTACTATCACAGCATGCTAAACAAACCATAACTTCAGCTACTTTCCCTATGTGAACTGCAGCTTTTCAGAATCTTACAGCCCTACAATGTGTCAGCTATGGAGAGATGCATAGCTCCTGCTTCAAAATCAGAACCTTGAACCTTCCGCTCTTCCCAGAAGACCAACACTGTGTTTGGGGGTGAACGTTTCAAGACTGCTTTATCGTTCTAGAACTATTAACTGGCATCTCCACCTAAGTGCCTGAAGCTCACTTGCTCTTCTGATGGTTACATAAATTCAGTGTTTTCAAAGGACTCAGAAGAAAGCCCCATAAGCTTTGGTCAGATTATATGAAAGTCCTATTCCAGACCAGCATTTGTTTGGCTGATCAAAACGCATTAATTTTCCAAGAAGCACTTATAATGCTGGATGATGAAAATATAAATAAATAAATAAATAATGTTATCAATTCCCTGCCCCACAAAAAAGGGAAAAAAAAAAAAAAAAAAAAAGAAAAAAAGAAGGAGGAAAACTGAAAAAGAAAAGGAGACAGTCTATTGCATTTCAGTACCAGAAGAAGGCGCAGACTGACAACTTAGTGGGAGGAAGCAAAAGCAGAGCAGGTAACTCTCTTTATGTAAGCATGGCTCTAAATTCTTGAATATGAGAGAATTAGATTATTACTCTGGGTGAACAGAAAGGGGTATTTAACAAAAAAGATAAAAAAAAAAAAGTTCTGTGGACTGATAATGGCTAAGATTTGCATCAAGCACAAATGCAAGGTAATTAAAATGAGAGAGATGAAGTGCTGCAGGTAATGAAGCCTTAACCTGAAAAAGGACTTGGTCCTGCAGCTGAAGAGGTCAAGTAACAAATGCATTTTATTATCTCAAATTTCATTCCACATATACAAAGTATGAAAAAATAGAATAAATTAAAAAGATACAAAAACTTTTTTTTTTTTTTTTTTGGTTGGGTTGGTCTGGTTTTTTGTTTTCCCCTTGTCCATAAATGAATCCAAGTCTGTCTCTCTGGAAACTGTCACCCACTAGACTGACATCTTCCCTTCAGTGCTAGATACAACTTTCTTCAATTGCTCTAGAAGAACCATCACAGGTTTCCATTTCTTGACAGTGGGGGAAAGGAGAAATAGTAGCAATAACAACCAACAAACTACCAACAATATAAACTAGGGGTATCAAGCCATCCCAGACAAACTGGCATTTAAGCAATTTATTATACCAGCTGTGGTATAAAAATTGTTCAGGGATTAAATTACCAACTTCTCCATATTTATATATGAATCAAATATTCTTGTAAATAAACAAATTACGCTGCTGGTAATAAAATAATTTGCCAGTTCAAACAATCCAAATCACTTCTGTAGTTAAAGAGAATCTTTTACAATTAAAATCACAGGATACTAATGCAGCTGAGATAATGGAAGTACAAGTTATACAGTTCTGTAATCTCTCTAATTACAAACTTAAAATCAAATATATGATTCTTTCTAACATAAAGCAGAGCCAAAGAGACATCAGACTTACTTTAGAAATTTTTAGAAGAAAGTTTTATGTACCAAATACAAAAGCAATACTTAATTACAGTATTGCAAGGTTAACTAGTACTGTAGTAACTAACTCAGCCAAGTGGAATGCTCAATGTAAACTTTTAATTAGTCTGGAGCACTGGAGCACTCAGTGTTGCCAGTGGCAATAACTCTGCTGAAAGAAGGGATGACTAATCCTGTTAAACAGGTAAGATTTAATAATGCTAAAAATGAGCAACTTGTTTAAACTTAAAAAAAACTTTTTTTTTTTTTTTTTTTTTAAGTACACACTTCCCTATCCTTCCCTT
>JAVHNF010079574.1:0-23356 GCA_034783455.1 Micropsitta finschii | reverse complement strand
GACTCATCATGAACACCTGCTTAGGGACTTAATTTTTCTTTAATGGGCTATTACTAAGGCTTCTCTAACAAACTCCCTCATCATCACCTCCCCAGATCAATTCTGGATCAATACAGACACACATGCCCTATGTAGAGCCTTCTGTTCTTAGGACAGGATTAAGATTCGTTAGTTTTAGGATAGCTTGGTTAAAAGATGGAAATTAGGAAAAACAAAAAGGAAGATGCACATGTCCCGGAGAGTTTATATCCCTTCTGCTTAACAAACTCAGCGTTTGTAAAGGTTTGACAGAAGGGAGGCAACTTCTTATTGATTATCACAGTAATAAGGTTCTAAGGGTTGAAAGAATCCCAAAGCACGTTGCTCAGTCTCTGTGAATGATCAATTAAAAGCCTGCTTGAAAGCCAGCTTCCACCAAAATTCACAGCCATTTCTTTGTGAAACTGAGGTAATAGAAAGCAAGGGCAGACAAGCAGCTTTAAAAACTGTTCTTTCAACCAAACAAAGACAAAAACTTTAAACAGAGCATATGTCAGGTATCTGAGTCCTGAAATACCTCAATTAAAGCTCTGATCTAGGTATATAAATTATTATTTATAACCTTTAATGTTACGAAAAATGTATTCCTTCATTGACTTTGCAATAGCAAGTCTTTATTTTCCCTGCATTAACCCTTAGTGCTATTTTTCTTTAACCAAAAACAAAGCATGAGAAAAGTCTACAAAGAGTTATAAATTCATTAGTTAAAACCCAAGAGCAGATAAATAGCCTTAAAAAGCATTTAAAATGTTGCACAACACAAAAACATGCATTATCCACAACCACATTTAGTCTACAATCTGATCATGTTCTGCTAGCTTCCTAGAACGGGATTTTAAAAACCATTTCCTTTATTATGAAATACAATGCTGTTCAAAGTAGAAAACTCAGATGTTTTTCTACCGAACATAGATTTCTGCCAAAATAGACTCACAGCACCAAGTCCTAAATGAATATTGCCTGCACAAAAGGCAAATACTACAATTTTTCATGTAGTTCATAAGATCAATCAGCCTGCTTTTTACTACAAAGCTACTCTGAAAGCAGTAAATGGTGTTTTCTCTATCTGCCGAGGTACATCCGATTCACCTGCGTTTTGGATAGCTGCATACAGAAAGTCTAGTCTCAACAGAAAAAGGGCATTATATCGGTACAACAGACTGTGTGGTTTTATCCTTTAATAATGTGATTTTAAAGAAACACATAGAACGTACACTTTGTATGCATCAGTTTGCTTGTCTGAGTTCAGAGCAAGTAGCACCGAAAACATTTCCCAGTGTTTGCTGGTATTTTGGGCTCTTTTTTGAATTTGCTTTGCTTACTTAAAGCAAAAGAATAAATGTTAAGAACAGGCAATGATTTAACCTGGAGGGAGCAGATACTTCACTCTGTCTCTCACAAACACATCAACTTTTTGGATGCAGAACAGTCTCACATAGGTGCGTTCTATGTTTTCAGTCATTTTTGCTTTGCATAATCAGAAACTACACGGCTTTCACTTAAAAGGCAGTAACTCTTAAACATAATAATTTTCCAATACATATTTACAGTTCTATTTTCACAGTATTTTCACCCGAGTTGCGGAGTACACACAGTCCACATTTGCTGATAATGAGGACTCACACAAATTGTCTGTAAGTAACCAGAAATGCAGCGTTAAGATGCAGAATATATCATGATGATATTTTCTAAGAGAAACTTTGCTACCTAGCTCACTAGTGAATAGCAAATGAACTTAATAGCCCCAGAAAGCAGAAAACAAGCAATATATTTGCAAATGTTTCTTACAGATTAAGAAAAAGTGTTTGGAAATCCTCATTGCTCACAGAAAAACCTTACAATCACCTAGCAACCTATGTTGCTGCTGCTTTCAATTTTGAACAGGCAGCTTTCACATCCAAAGATGCATCTGAGCCAACTGATGCAACTGTAAGTTTAAAGCAAAACAAAAACAAAACCAGAGATCATATTTTTTGTTGTTATTTAAATAAATTGCCCCTACCTTTCTTCTGAGAGTACGATGGCGACTGCACTTGAGAAAAAGTAGGTTTTTCTTCTGTGAAATATTCAGGTTGGTTGTACTGATTCAGGGCCATGTCCATGTCAGAGTACTCGCTTTTAAACACGTTTCCAGGGTAACTACAGGTATAAGGCTGATTCACCGCCCAGGCCTGTTCCATATATATGTTGTTACTGTGCAGGACCTGAGCATCACAACTGCTGTAACCCTGATTATTTTCAATATATGTGCAATAATCAGTGGACTGCATGTAGCAATTGCTACCGGCAGCTGGGTGCACCTCATATATTTCTTGCATACAGTAGTTCATTTTGTTACCCTATCTCAGCTTCTACTTCACGTACACACACACATGCATACACATGCAGGCATGCATACACATAGAATGGGAGAGGAGCAATGAATATACACCAACAAAGTCGACTGCAATACAGTCCGTTTTACTTCGGAGCACCACCTGATGTGCTAAAATCCTATTTATACTGGGACGGCTTGTGAACTCCCCTGCCAGTCAAACATATTGGGAAGCAGATTTATGACAGTCAAAGGTCTTAATCTGTGACTGTAAGTTAATTCCACGGGAAGATGGCAGGCAGGTAGCAATGACCACCAGACAAAGAAGCAACATCCCGACAACCCTCCTGCTCCCCTGTTTGTCTGGAATAATCATTTTATAAACCATTTCCAGCCTTTCCAATATGATTAGAAAATGATTACTAAGGCGAGGACACAGTTATGTCACTGTAGTTGTCAACTTAAGTGTGAAGCATTATAAAGACCGCTTAAGAACTCCCAGAGGGGATACGCTGAAAATCCTAAAATCAATAATCCTGTTTTTCAGCATTAAACCACAGAAAATCCAATAGTGCTGTGCTGATGACCCGAACAGTAGTCTAGTTTTACAAAATTTAGCAACTTAATCTGTCATCAGCTTTATTGATTTTGTTTTACAGAATTACATGCATGAATCTCCCCAGCCTTCCACACATACACAATCCTCCCCAGTGCCTGGTAATGCATTTACGGGAAAGCAGCTTTTCTAAACTTCAGTGATTTGGGGAGGTAATTTCTATTGAGTTCAACAGGTGGGTAACATAGAACGCTGCTTAAATATTATCAATAAGCTAATTGCTTTGCTGTTTTGCCTTGTTATCTTTTATGTTTCAGTAATGAAGAACTTTTAGAACCATATCCTTTGACAACAGACTGAGTAGAGTAAGAGGTGTTTTTGCTCATTTTGGCTCACCTATGAACACGTCAATGCCACTACAACAAAAACTATATGATCTTATAATTGCTTAATGCACCAAAACCTAATATACCTTGTTCAATCAGCCATTCTTTTTCACCTAAAAGAAATGGTTGTATTTCTAACTTACATTAGCTGTTACTGGCTTTTTACTAGGCAAAACCTGATTCTTCTTTACAGCATAGCTAATAGGGTAAAACCTGTGAAGTCAGTAACAAGATGGTATCCTTCTTTAATGTCTGTTCTTATTAGGAAGCAGAATTATTACTGATTTAATAATGAGGTTTTTGGTTTCTTATTTCACTCATTTTAAACTATGTACAGGATTGCCAAAATTACCATGTAGGTTACCCCTTTTTCTTCTAGGATCTTAAGTGTACATCAAACAACTTTGATGAACATATACCTAAATCATCAAAATTTCAGTGACATAAGTAAGAACTGGGCATGACATATACATATTTCTCCCTACCTGATATTGTTTAATGTTTGTCTAATGCAAAGAGCCAACGCAGAAATGCTCTCCCTTCCAACATACAACTGTAACTAACCTATCTAAATAAGAAGCATTGCCAATTAGTATCTAATGCGCAGGCTAGCAGAATTCAGGATAAATGCCTTTGGAGGATCAGAGAAGTTAAAATTCATGCTTGGATTTTTATTTTCTTCCCCTCTAACTATAGAAGAAGCATCTTTAACACACATCTCTTATTAACTTGCTCACAAAATAATAATACATTTGATAAGTCAAAATCAACTCTATCAAGATCAACTGTAATGAAGTCAATGGAGTTGCTCCTATAATGAATTTCTTCGACTAAAACTCTGATAATTTAAACTAATATCTTGCTTCATTAAGAGCACTAATAGTTACTGAAATCCCAAGAAGTACAACACCAATGAATGAACAGCATTCTCCATGCCATTTTTACCAAAGATCTAACTCAACGAATAGCACTGTGATATACCATGTGAAAAAAGCACACAATAGAAGTGAATTTTCCTTTTAGCTCAGGCCCATGATCTGGATTTTACAAACGGTGATTATGTCTGTGATAAAAAGCACATTTTAGGCAAGATCTGGCTTTTCCCGAATCGATGGTCAGCACTTCATAGAACACACACACGTTTCCTAAGAAACTCTGCAGTAGTTGTTTACACAGAAACCCCCAAACCATACTTCTTATTCATGTGATATGTTGGTAACACTCTCGTACATGCAAATGCAACACATACAATCTGCGAAGCTTTCTTCTCCACGCTCCCCAGAAAGAAAACATTCCATGAGTACAAAACGTGGGTTGTTCGTTTACCGCTACACGATCTCCTGCACAGCTAACAGCAATTGATGTGAGATTGTGCACAGAGCTGGGGCTGTATTTTACAGGTTAGCAGAGCAGAATACCTAAGTATTTCTACACCACGCAGAAAAGCTTTGGAGAGCCGGGCTGTAGATCCTTAGTGGGATTTTTTCCCCGTCTGGGTTTGTTTTGCCAAATTAAACAAACTTCCTATGAATTTTCTTTTGTTTTCCCCTTTTCCCTCATCTCCCCCCACTCCCAATTTGATTTATCTTTATTAGTGAAAAAAACCAAAAGCAAACCAGAATCAAGACAGTGTGCAGACAGAGCCAGCCCAGCCAGGCTGACACCCAAGGATAGGGTAGCTCAACATGGCACACCTGCAACTTAACTTTCTATTCCAAAATAAATCCCTCCAATATTTCTTATTTTCTACTGCTATGTCAATAATGCTTAGAAATGTGGCATATGTACTTTTGTTGGAATTACTGTAATACTGCAAGGAAATTAAATTACACAAAACTCTGAAGAATGAGGAGATAAGGAAAAATGAACGAGAGCCTTTTCTGACAAAAGAATGATAAAGACTGCCAGGGAACAGAGGTTGCTTACCTGTAACGTGCTAACATTAAAGAGGCTTATAGCACTGCAGATTGTTGTTCCCTTGGAAACAAACCAGTTCAAGAAACACTGCAAAGATTTAACATCCGTATTAAAACCGCAATATTCCTAAATTACTTTCATTTTAATTTCTGAGAATCCAATCCTGCAGATCCCTTTCATGTATCATTTTGAATTAAATCATCTGATAAAAAGATAGTCAGACAGGGTCTTTATCAAAAGTCTAAAAATGGAGTAGAAAATAATACAAACAGCTTTTCTTTGTCTCCTATTCTGATTTGAATACTAGTCTTTAAATCATGTCATGTTGACCTTTCATTGCCTTCAGCAACATAGTACTGCATTTGGAATTTTATTAGTTCGCAAGTGTCTGCTTATGTGAATACATGGAAATTAATCACCAGTAGAATAAACCTCTGGTGTGAGCCAACAGGCCAGCGATAAAACAGAAACTTTGATACTGCAGCAGAAGAAGTTGAACCCTTCATGCTCTGAGGTGTCAGTTCATTGTATTGAAGAATACTTGCTGAACATGAGCCCTGAAAGCCCCAGAGGTAGTGAAATACTCACCCCAGTGTAAATCAGAAGTAAATGTGGTGCAGTCAGTGATGTTACATTGAATTGGAAGAAGTCAGGCTGAGAATGCCCGAGAGGAGATGTCTGCAGGAGACACTGCCTTACATGAGACCATGCAGCTCTTCATCAACTCCTGATTTTAAAATCCTGACTGAAAGCTTCTGATTATGCACAATCAAACCCCACTAAGCTGCACTTCTCTTGGCACTTACAGACTCTCTCCGATACAAAATTCACCAAAATGAACCTACAGGAATGTTAAGGTAAGACAATATTGCTGTGGATTACCCTCCTAACGGTATGCCCCAACCAACCTAGAGCCCCGACACACAAAAAAGAACTGTCATTTATCACAATCTATGTACATCTGCTATCTGCATGAATGTGCAGCTGATGTATTACTTGCAAGTCATAGTCTCCTGACTGTTTCCAAACTGTGCACCCCTGGTCTAGAGTCCTGGCTACCTTTACGCTGCAGTTAGAGCCCCTACACGCTATTTCTAAGAGCTTCAGAAGTGTGAGTACATGGGAGGTATTGCAGAGCACTCAAATTAGTGAGGGCAGAGTGCCGCTTCTGAAGGACCAAATGTGAGAATCTTGAGTTGGTTTTGTTCACACTTTATGCCTACAGATGGCCAAAAAGTTTTGTGCATTTGAACATGTAAATTGCAAGGATTAAACACACCTTTATAAACTCTTAACTCTTATGCACACTTGCATTATCAGCTCCTAGTTTTATAATACATATTTTTACATGTGACAAAATAACTGTTATATTTCCTACTTAAAGATTTTCTTGTTGTGTGCATTCTCTCAGCCACCTCTGATGAAGGTTATAGGGGAAAAACAATTAGATCACTGCTCTTCAAGAACACAGATCTGTGCTTTCAGGACACGGGGCACATCCCATACAGTCCCCGTCATTTTGTATCATAAAGAAAATATAATGAAAACCATAACAGCTTTTGAGCAGAAGTACTAATGAGGCTTTTGCAACACACATCATTTGTCAAATATGGCTAGCTCGGTGCCCACATGATTAGTTACCAATTTTCTTTAATGTACATATTTGCACTGCCTTATTTATTCACTTTACATACTATGCCCAGAGACTCAAAACGGTCCCTCAAAAATACGACTATATAAAATTACTGTTAAAGATTAAACTACGAAAACCTCAAACATCAGAATCCAAAATAATACTGAGCACTTACAAGAACAGAAAATTAATTCTGTGTTGTATTTATCTTATTTTTAAATCTCTACTTGTGACTGCATCATAAAGCATGTAGAATTATGGAATTCTAGTGCTGTACAGTTAGAGTAACATTTGACAGTTCCTAGAGTAAGTCTCACTGCAATCAAACACATTAAAAATTATCATTTTGTCTACACTATATTTATTATAGCAAGTGATCGAGTTGAGGAAAAAAGAGCTCAGGTTTTTGCCACAAAAGTCATTTCTTCGCATTTGCAACAGATGCAGCAACTTTCAAACCAGCTGCCCCTGGCTAAAACTTGAGGAAAATCTCACGTACATAATAGCACACCTCTTTTCTCAACAGGTATTAAATTAGTTCCTTCTCTAAAACTGTTTCCCTCCCAAAACCTGAGGTACCTCAGCTATGACATGCCATTAAATTTATGTATGACTCATAAAATGCCAGCGTGTGATGTGCCTTTTACTGAAACACTTCAAACTCATTAGTCTGTTTGGATAACAAAGAATGTCATAGTTTATACTTAAATGTTCAGGTTCACTACAATTCCAGTTATCCCTGAAAATATTTGACACCTTGAATAAATTTGGTTAAAAGAGAATGGAGCTTGCTGTTTCATGATCAGGACTCTTCCAGGGTTCGTGCTTGCTTTATCTTGCACTATCTCCTTGCACTATTCACGACACATGTAGATAGCACACAGTCTTGTCAAAAAGCATTTGCTCTTTGAGAGGTTTGCAATGAAGTGGATAACAAAATCCTTGAGTAGTGTTTGACAACATTTAAGATGGTCTCTGAGAAAATATTGCTAAGAGTAATTATAGACCTGTGACCCAGACAACCCAATTTGTTAAGCCTCCCAATATATCGTATCTGGAAGACCCTGCTAGTTAATGACATGGCTTATCTCTTGAGAAAGTAACTGCCAGTACTTTCAAGATGTACCTTTTCTGAGTTATTCCCTATCCCGACTCCCTAAGAAAACTTGAATGTAAGAAGTTCTGTTTGTTCAAAAATAAAACCTAGCAGAAAGGTACCTAATTTTGCTTGACACAACATAATTAACAGACTCTTGGGTGGGACTGTCTGGGTTTGGCCGCCTTCTGATAGCCCTTAGTAAGACGTTAAAGCGATCAACACCTGACATCTGTTGGCAAAGAGGCATTCTGAGGTAAAGAGCAAGTAAATCTAAAGAAATCAGGTACTTAGACCAGTTTAACTTTTCCATGAGGTGATATCCTGCCTGACACTGTAATCTTTCTTCCTGGAGTGACGTAAGACTTAAGTAAAAGAAAACAATTTGTAATCCCTCCCTTACAATATGCACTAATTATTTTTTGAGCAAAGAACAATGAAGAACTATTTATCCCAGTTTAAAAAGGAATAAAAATAACTTAAGCACTAAATTTGTGCTAATACCTAAGCAACTGTGATTCTTAAAAGGAATCCCTTCAATGTGAACAAAAAAAGCTACCTGAAAGAAAATGGTTCCTGACTAATAAGGCAAAGATTCATAACAAGAAGTTCCATTTATTTGCGTTCTGTATGTGCACTTGCTGAGGCTTTGGGGATGATTAGTAATAAAGAAGAAAAGGCGAACAGTAGTCACAGGTGAGAGCTAAACACCCTGAAAGTAGTAAAAGAATGCTTTTGTTTGCCTTTGCATTCTTAATGTAACAAGAGCATTCTTTATTTAAAAAGACCAGATCAAAAAAGATTTTGACCAGCTTATCAAGACCACAGAGAGACAAATACATCTTTAACGAGCTAGAGGAATAGATACTATTTTATATTGGGTACCACATAGAAAACCTTCAACTACTCATCACACTGTCATCTGGGCTCTTCACAAAGCTATTAAACCGAATAAAAAGGAATAGTAAAAATCTCAATTATTGCTGCTGAAAAAAAATAATAAAATTAAAATAATTGGCAACAAGAAAACACCCCCCTCAGGTAATAATGCTTTTACCAGTGGTCAACCCCCTGACCATAAACACAGATATAACAACCGATTTTGTCTGCTTGCTTTTAATACAGCATTTGCTGTACTCTGCAGAATAGTGCCAGTTACCTTTACACTTTTTTTCTTCTTTTTGGCATTCTTGGGCACCTGGCATGACTCGAAAGTTTGCTTTTGTATGGCCTGGCTGTAAAACTGTGCTATTCCAAGTTGAAGCATGGCGACACTGCGAAAGCTGCTGTCCATTCCTCTGGATATCATATTTTTTGGAGTGCCTTTTCCTACACAAACGGTTTTCTGCTATGCCTACTACATTCCATTTCTGATCTCTGTCGGGAAGGTGAATCAGTTTGTCCCACGACAGGAGGCCATGTCCTGGATGTCTGGCAAATACCGCTGGGCTACAAACTGTTGGCATTGCCAAAATCTTGCTCAGGTGTGGAGTTTTGGAAAGCAAGCAGTTCCCCAGCTCTCCTGATGCTTTGGTGCTCCCGTGCATCTCCACTTGACAGCACTGATACGATGCAGAGCCTTTCAGCCATGCCCATTCAGCCACCATAGTTCCCCTTCGGTACAAGTAAACCAAATTTCCCCGTCTGTGAAGCCTGAACAAGTAGGCAGAGCTGTGTGGACAGGCAGACACTAGGATGTAACTTTCACAACATCGCAACTACAACACGGACCTGAGGGCAAGTTACCACCAATTTATTGCCTTGCTCATATGATCATTTGAGGTCTTGTAGGTCGAGGCTGGTCGTGAACAATTTTCAGATGCTTAAAACACAAAACATCAAGGATTCAGCCTTGTTTGACTTTGCTCTTATCGTAGGCTGACCTGACGGACACTCTGTTACCTAAGTGTGACATTCTTATGTGGGCATGCTTAGCAGTTCCGCTTTTGCTACCTACTGCCTTTCTCCCGTTGTGGTCACAGTGGAGTATCAGAGACACTAATTTTATCACAGAAGCATGGACTCTTGGGCCCATGGTAAATAATGAACAATATTAAACCTGCATGATTTGATCTCATTCGTCATAATGATTAAGCAAATCTATTTATTCTTTGATACAGAAAATAAGATACCACTGGTTGATAAATCTGTAGGACTAAATATAGCCCATTTTCTATTTTTGGGTTGCAAAACTAAATTCTATAGAAATGAAACATCAGAGGTGATATTCCACATTTAAACCAATTATTTGTTATGTATTATGTGTGTCAAAACTAAAAATACAAAATAGTCTCCTAACTTTCATATAGAAAATTGCCAATTCCAGACATGTGATGACTGACATCCATTGTGGTTTTAATCATAGTAAGATTCTGCTATGTTAGGGGACCTAAGAGTTAATTTTATGTGTATTTCACTCACTAAAGAAATCCATATATATAATAGTAAATAACTTTGGATTTCAGTTACCAGATGTATCATGCTATTGCTGTTCCTGAAAATTTTATCTTAAGAGTACTCTTAAGTGGAACATTGCCAATATAGGACATATCCAGCAGACTTAAATACGTTATCCTATGTTAATCCCTGATAGTATATATAGTTTTCCTCAGTGTCTTATGTGATTTTAAATGTAAATGCATAGCTTTTTTTTTCTGCTGGGAGTGTAAGCTCACCTGAGATTTGAAATTAAGAGTCCTTTCCTTCTATCTATCTCAGCTGTATCTCAGTTGGAGATACCACTGTATCTCAGCTGGACATTAGGAATGTGAATTTGTATGAGAAAGCACCTGGCATCTCAGACTTCAATGCACAGGGCAGATAAGCTAACTACAGAATCTGCACTTACCTACTTCTGGCTTTATCTGCTCTTAGTACAGATTTGATTTTTAAAAACTTAAAATTAAAAACTAACTCTTAAATGCAGGTAATATGACAAGACACTATCACCTGTAGGAGGATAATAAGATTTAAAATAGAGTAGTGAAAGTAACCCAGAAAACAGTAGGCTATTTTTTAAAATAGAAAGAACATAGAACTTTTTTTCCCCATAAATTGGACACTTTTGTATCTTCCAGACTCCATAAAAAATTTTATCTCAGAAGGAGAGACTGGGTTGTTCTTGTAAGACACTCTGGGAGTTGCACGGAACTCCCCTGTAAGATCTGAACCGGACCAGGCCATTTCACTCTTCTTGGCAGGGAGAGGAACTGTGCACTATAAACCTCTCCTCCACCAGTCTTTGTATAACCTCAGATAACATACCCTTCAGTACAAGGCTACTCTCTCTCGTCTTCCATCATATCCTAGTTATCTCCCTGCATGGAAAATCTTTATGTAAATGTGAGAGTCAGGCATGCACAACAGATACAGAAGAAATAAAACAAAGGCATTTCTGTAATTCAACCATAAATAGATATTTCTATGCTTTGTTGATTTCTTAAGCAGACCACTGGCCCCACACAATTCTTGATGTTGTTTAATTAAAACACAGGCACTCACTGCAGTGGTAAAAACTTTGTTCCCCAAGGATTCAGAGAGGATGTCACATAAGGCTTACAGATTTTTAACTTTAGCAAGGAAATCTAAACCTTAACTTAAAAAACAGAGTTGAAACCATATTTTCCAATTTCTGCATTTGCAAAGCAAATTTTTAGGATTTTAAAAATTTAGGATTTTAAAATATGATTTAGATTCATTTAAGCTATGAGAAGAAACTGATTCTATTACAGCTTCCATCATTCAGAATTTGTCCAGGCAGAGTTTACAAAGGCTAAGCCAGCATCAAGCAGCTCTACCCTTTTTCTTTCAGTTCCCTCTACAATTTGTTCCATTATTTTGACTCCTGTGTTAGATACTGTTTACTTAATTTTACAAGCTTCCACTTTATTTCACAAATTCCCTTCAGCCACCAGGGACACTTCACATTTAAATTTTGCTAGATGAGGGTTAAGTGGTAAGGAACTACCACTGAAGGGTCTCATATTTTATCTCCTCCTCTAAGACTCCCTATACTGTGGCACGGCAGGTATGTATCTGCTAAATTACCACTCAGCTTATTAAAATGTCAAATTACGGTTTCACTACAGGACTAAATTATTTGTTCTACTCATTTTGTCTAAAATATCTTGCCTGAATTTTTCAAAAGCTTTCTTCTTCCCTTCCCCACCCTCCCCAGCAGAGAATGCAGCTTAAATCTCCTACATCTGCTCTTGGTTTTGTCAAACCCAACCCCTTGATAAAGGATGATAATATAATTTTGTCTGAGCTCCCTAATTGTAAGAGAAGCATCTCTCTCTCCCTCCAGCTATTGCTAAAATAGCCATAATAAAGGCAGAAAGCAGTACAGCCTACTGGGATGAATCACGACTAAACCACAGGCCCTTTTTCAGAGTAAAGAGGGACTAATAAGAAGGGCCTAGAGCTCTTTTTGTCAACATAAGTAAAGGAATCATCAAGTAATTTCACAGATATAAAAGCAGCACATCATAGCAATAGCTGGCATCTGAGCAGTCAACAGTTCAAAAGTAATTTAACATTGCCAAACTGCTCACAGCCTATATGAATTTTAACTCCTAGCTGATCAAAACAGCAGCAGTAGGTGAATGCATTAGCAGTCTCTGAATTGCCATTAACATACTTGATTGCAAAACTTATAGATAAAGTTTTGCCTCTACTCATATTTGAAGTTTACTGAAAACACAGAAGCAAGGGCAACAGCACTTTACCGGGGTTTTCTTTAAACATTTAAGTAGACGAGCATCTGAGGACACTGAAGTGGGTTGGCTTCAGAGAGATCAACTAAGGCAAATGTAATCAGGATTAGGACTGAGGGGTGCACAGTGGGTTGATCAAGCAGCCTAGCTTTATATGGACCCAGTCCAACAACACTAGATGATTTTTACTTCATGACTTAAGAAAAAACAAGCAAGCTACAATTAAAGGATGTCTCCCCAGCAAAATGAAAACCTGATTCGTGTTTCGTACAAGCATTTTAAAGCACACAAAGTAACTATAAGTAAAAGCATGTAAAGTTTTTATATGTGTTTGTGCTGAGAATGGTAACTGCTCTGTTAATACTGAAACTAACATTTCATTAATGTTGTATTTTACAGCATTTTATTTACTTTATTTTGCTTCTCCTCTCCTTGTCCCCTTCTCCCTTCTCTTTTCCCTTTCTTCTCTTTTCTTCCAAATAACACCATAGCATTTTATTCTCATTCTTCCTTGTGAAAAATGGAAACACTTCTCAACTTTTAAACTAGGTTAATGTGATTCTGGAACAAGCAGGATGGAGCACAGCTAATACAGACCAGCCAGATTCTTCTTCCTAAATACGCAAACGCTCCCTCTGTGTAATGTGATAAATAAAACCTTTGAGAACGTGTGGTTTGTTTCCTAAATTCTAAAATGTAAAAATGACAGGGACTGTAAGAAAAATTGTACAACGAGAGAAAGGGACTCTAGCAAGTGGGACTAGTGATGTCTACTGAAACCACTAGGTTGTTCCAGTACCTAACAAGTATATGTTTATGTGTATACTTGTGGAGAAAAACAGAGCCAGGGGTATTTAATCCAGGACTGTTGTACTGTTACTTATTTTAACAGTGGCAATATTATAAAATATTTAAATGTTACATTTTAGAATATGTCTTTCATTGTAAACTAAATTTCAGTATTTCCAATCTTTTGGACAAAGATTACATCATCACAAAAGAAGATTTTCCAGATATTAAACTTTTTAAAGAGTTTTTAAAATGCAAGAAAAGGTAATATTAAGAAACTTGTAATACACAGTGTAATAGCTTTACCCTTGTTCTTGTCACCAGGTATCTTAATGAGCACCTCAATGTGAACAAGTGTAATTGCTTTTTAAAAACATGCTGAATTTCTATTAACTATTAAAGTAATACCAGACATATAATTATCTCATCAAGAAACTGGCTTTGACATTATGCTCCGATTTCTAAACATAAGATTAATCAGAGGAAAAGAATATCCAGAAAAACATGACAGCTCATCTGTAAGGCAACCAGAGGTAGGTTCTGAGCACAGAGAAGAAAATGGTTCTGGGTTTTGGTATGTAAAGAGCTATCTGAAAACCTTGCCTTAGAGAAATGAACAGGAGTTGCATACCCAACTATAGAATCTTGTGACAGCTACAGATGCCATGAAAATACTGGCAGAAATGAGTGATGACAGCTCCCAGTAAGACCACCACAGAAGATACTGGGTTACACAATGGAACTAGATAGATGTTAAGCAGACAGTTACACAGATGCTAAATGCATAGTTCTCAATCTCATAGTTCTGTACAACATGTGGGAGTTTTTCTGAGAACACAGTATACCTGAGCACTGCAGCTCTGTTCAAACCCCAATGCGTGTCTGCTTTCTATTCTCCAGCAGGAGCCATAAGCGGATACCCAGACAAGAGTAAGAGCAAAGACAACATATATGAGAGCTCCCACCCATAGTCTCCCAATCCCCAGCTACTTGTGAGCCCAAGGGATTGCCTGAGCCCCTGTAGCCTACCTAAACTGTAGTAATACCCAAAGGATCTCTTTCTGAAGTGCAGCTTAGTCTCGTTTTGTATACACTTCTTGCATCCACACCACTCCTTGGCAAGGAGTTCCACTATCAGTCTCTAATATGCAGAACAACCTCCTTCTGTTTGCTTTCAACCAAGATTAATTTGATACTCAACAGACAGCAATCCACCTCTCCAGGACTCATTTTGCCGTCTACTGCTTGTGTGAATATGGGAATGTTAATGGATTTTTCTCTTTTCATATTGTGTTAGGTAATTCTTTAAATGCTGGGAATGCGCTCAAATAAAAGTGAGAGGCCATTTCCAGATTAAGGATCAAAATAGCATAAAATAGATCATTCAAACATGTAAGTTACAGTGAAACCACTTGGGAAAACACACAGATCACTTCCATGAATCACTTCAAATCACTACCACCATTTTGTAAAATCCTGATTCTGAGTACTGCTTTTGCCATGAGCTTTCAAACCATTTCACATGGTCTTCCCTCAATCCCACATTAGACCCTTCCACTCTTCTCCACTGTGGAATGGGTGGTATATTTGGCCACCATTTACTAACAGTAAATCCTGAGGATACCTGCACATAATTGAAGCTCTTTGTTTTTTCAAGATGATGAAACAGTTCAAGCTATTTCAGTTCTTAGCTTAAAGAGCTACCCAGTATCTTGAAATAACACCTCCTGTTCAAGGACTGAAATTTGAGCAATGGCCAGGGAGAAAAGCAGGTATTAAACCCAGAAATCTTGACAGGTATATTTGTGAAATACAAAAACCAATAAACAAATAAAATTTGCCCAAATAACAGAGTCAAGATTTCTTCAGAAAAACAGAGAAATTGGGATGCAAAGATTCTTTAAACTCTGAAATAAACTGCAGCTTGGTACAGGCCTGAACAGTCTTCGGAGGACATGATCAAAGACAGAACAAAGCAGATCTGAAAGTCTGGCCTCCCTGTTCTGCAGCCTCTGAACATTTCCTTAAACATTAGTCTTCTTTCATGATAAGCGCTGTAGCAAATCTGATGCTTTTAAAGAACATAATCAGAAATGCATTTAGGGAACATAAAAGGTACTTCGTTTATACGAAATTAACTTGAAAATGCCAGACTAGATAGCAGCTTTCCTACTGTTCATTGACAGCCTTGTATTTGGCACAATAAAAATACAGTGCTCCCTACGTACAGGACTGTATATGAAGGACAAGTATTGTAAGCTTGTTGCTCTGCAATATAGTCATCAGAAGAACTGAACGGAGCAGTCTGCGGCCAGGCATATGAAGACCATAAAATGTCAGGATGCAACTCCTGTGGCAAGCACAGTGAAGGAAAGTGTTTCATAGGCTACTGGAGAAGACTTGGAGAAAACACAGGGACATTTCGGGGGTTTTTAATTAACTGTTTTGAAAGGGTTTTGCCCCTTTGTGTCTGATACTGACAACACCATACGCTCCTCCTAACTGATGGCGGCAGTGAAACAGTGATGCACAGTGTTAGAACGATACTCAAAATCTCAAACACAGCAGTCTGCTCCCATCAGAAATAAAATTCAGGCAGAGGAGTAAACAAAAAAGAAGCATCTCTGGTTAAAATAAAATTCCTACAGGCAGGACACTGATGGATTATTGAAAAAAAAAATAGAAAAGAAAAAATCTCAGCACCAACGTACTGAAACATGCTTCAGAAAATGGCTAGCAGATGTTGCAGATGTACAAAAAATGTGTTTGTTTTCTCTGCTCCTTGTGAAATCTAACCCGATCTTTTGGGTTGGTTGGTTTTAAATGTGTGCTTCCTCTCTGGAAAATGTAGCGGGTATCCATGAATTGTAAATAGCAAACTTAAACACCTTTAGGAGCACACAGACATTAGGTCTTCATGTTCATCCTACAGAAAAAAACACTCTTTTGGGCCTTTTCTCCCCATGATGGGAAAGAAAACCCCAACACATTACTAAAGAATTGCATAAAAAATTGGAAAGTTACAAAATGAAACTTGTGTTATATAGGACTTGTTGAAAGCACTTTTTAAAACATCAAAGTTTAAAATAAAAAAGTTAAAATTAAACCAGAATGTCTGTAACCTAGAACTTACCAAGTGTGATATTTTTAACTACATATTTAAAAATACGCTTCTAAGTAATACGAGCCATCATGGAGTGATTCATAGCTTCATGCAAAAACATCCCACAATATAAATCTTGTTAACCTTTTGAAAATCCCCAAAAGCTCATTACAAAGCTGATGAATCCTGGTGTAACAAAACCTCGTATTAAAGTATTTATTGTCCTTCTAAAAAGTCCTTTACTTAAAAGAAATAATACACTTGAGTTACTCGGATTTTATCATGGTCTGGCAGACAAGAAGTGCCAGACAGTGATATATGTCAAATTAAATTACCCTAGGAAGATCATAATAGAAATTCAGGACAAATAATTTCTCAGCTGATGTTACCCAATAAACTATCTTCCATCTCAATTAATGGCAAGTTTACAGGGTAATGAGCAATATAGTGAAAAGACTCATGAAGAAAAGGTGGTACCTTTCCTATCCTATTACTTTTACCAGTTCTTGGAAACTACATGCAACACCCTTAGAGACACTGCTTTTCCAGTGAGTGACCTGTTACAAGAAATGCTGCATATTAAATCCTACTTACTGAAAATATGCATTTATGACATTTACATTCCCTAATGTAAGCACTTAATTTTATTATAATTCCTATCTTGATCTAACTTTACAGTCATCACCAAACAGAGCAGTGTGAATGTTTGAGAGCAGAAGCACTGAGTCAATTATGAAACTCCAAGTAAAAGCAGAGTAAAATCCTTACTGGCCTCACTGAAGTCAGTTGTTGCAGACTTCACTAATACTGCTATCGCATTCTTTAAAGTCAATCTTCATCAGCCATGACGATGAAACTAATGAGATTTTACTGCTTTCTACAAATACTATTTTCTGGTGTTTAGAACCCATGCTTGAATTCCTTCTTCAGTTCTTACTCCAGTAAATTAAGTAAGACAAAAATCTGTCTCAGAACTTGTCCTGCATTTTGGGAGAAAATGTACAGAAGGAAGCCTTCAGTGGTAGATTATTGCCAGGGAATAATGATTATTGCCAGTGAACAGTGATGCTAAAACCAGAAGCTTCGCTAAAGTATTTAAGCAGCAAGGATTTTTTTAATGAACTACGTTACGTACTTGTTTGAAAGTACTATCTTCTCAATGAGAAAGTAATAGTTTCCAACTTTTAATTTTTTCTATTCTATTGTACAAATACATGGCAGAAAGACTTGTAGTTATTGCTAAGATAGTACAAAATACTTATCACTTTTTTCCCCTCTGTGGTCAGTACTTGCTAGTGCCAGCTGCGAGGCTGTTTTTGAATTATGGAGGGAGCATCCAATCAGTTATTTCCCACTTATTTCTATTTAAAACAAACAAACAAACATATTTTACTTACACTCCCTAAATGCATTTTTGATGTTTTTACTTAAAGCATCAGATCTACTCCAGCTTTCATCAGAAAAGAAAGAGAACTTCTAAAAAAAAAATCAGGTTTCAAAACAGGAAAGCTGAACTTTCGGATTTGCTTTGTTACATTTATGTATGTAATCACTCATTGTAAAACTATTCTTTTTAGGGATGCACCCAGCTTCAGTTTATGAGAACAGAATGTGTCTGTCAGACTTAGCACTCAACTGCAAGACGTATTATGTCCAGCTCTCCCTCTCCAGAAGCATCCCTTTATCTCAGTGTTCAGTCATCATCTGAGTTATGTGCACATAAAACTGGTTAGGCAAGTTCTGACAGTCAGAACTAGCAGCTGCAAAAATACACTGACAGAAACTGAGAAAAACACTGACAGGGTTTACAAAACCTGTAGGTCCAGCTTCTGATGCCATGAAGTGCCCAGTGTTAGGTGTTCCTTAACTCTATTATACTGGTTGCACTCTAGTTTGACTGCATATGAAGAAAAAAGAAGCGTAGCTTGGACTTCATTATCCCAATATTCGCCTTTATCTTTTTGCATTCAAAAACTGTACCTGATGCATTCATTTAGCTGCTTCTTTTTAATTTTATTCACTTTTAAGTAATGGCTTGTACACCTCTGACATCCTTCCATGTTACCTGTAACTTTGACGTAACCCAGAATAGTTTTGGAAAACCTGAACTCTATTAAAAGCCATAAGCACACACAATCACAGAACGTGTGCCATAGAATAATCACAGCAGTATGTGGTTTTAAAGCTGAGGTGTCAAAATATTCAAACCATTTTTCCTGTGGCAACTGCAATATGTAGTAAAGCCCAGCTTTACTACCAAAGGCCAAATTCTGCAACCTCCTGTCAGAAAAACTCTAGACTGCACCAAAACCTGGAGGCTTTTGGGCAGTACCTACAAGAGGAAAATTTTTACTGCAGCAAAAATGTAACATACGGGCAGAGAAATTATCTATCAAAAAGTCAGAATAACACAGCCTATTATTTTAGGCAAGTGGCTTGGTTTTGGATTAGATTCTGCTTTCATATTGCAGTGACTCAGTAACAGAACCTACACGTTAATTTTCGTTCATTATGAAAGGACTCCTGTCTGGCTCTGGGCGGTGGTTTTTACAGAGCTTGAAAGATTTTTATTTCATCCATGCCTCTTTTCACATTGACACTCATGTAGGGAATTTCAACCCGATAATGAGAAACAGAAAACATAAACTGTTCATAATGAACAGTGCTGGACCTCTACAGCCGTACCAACCGTCATCCTCCGCAATGAACCGCTTTTTTCAGCCTGGTGATTATTTTCTTTGCACATATTTGTTCTGCCCACTTCTTTCCTTTTTTTTTCCATTAAAAAAGAAGGAAGAAAAATGTAGCCCTTCCAATTGGGCTTTTTGTTTCACTCAGCTCAGCTGCCCTGCCAGGGAGAAGCCCAGGCAGACAGGGCTGGTTAGATCACTAGTGGGAATTATCCATAAAAGGCCCCTCCATAGGAAGCTACACCCAAACAGATAAGGTCAGGATAAAGTAGATACACTGCATTTCCTCCCCCATCATTTGCCATTACACAGCACAAGCTACTAATTGCTCCCTGAAGCCCTGTAGCTAAAGGTCAAAAAACACAGTTTAACATGAGACGGAAGAAAGCAGAAAGCTGGGAAGACTGAGTTATATGTCAATGCTTTAAATTTATTCCAAACCAGGTATTTGTTAAACGGAATTATCATGCCTAGAATGCCTGCAGAAGAACGCAAAAACACTCTAGAGGGCGCTGCTAATGTGGCCTATGGATACTAACACCTTCCTCATCCTCATGCGACAGTGATGCTAATACAGAGCCTGACACACCAACTGAGGGTCAGATATTCCACTTCATGCCACAAAAAGCCTCAGTGCCCTCCACTTTATATTCATCTGTGAATAACCTTCACTTCAACGGGCAGCAAAAAAACCCATAAAACCAGAAGTCAAATGACACATCTTTGCATATTATCCAATAATACATTTTACTATGAAAGAATGCATTTAAACACTGTTTTCCTCATGAATTTTACTCTCTACCTTATATCTAGGACCCTGAACTTAAAAGACCAGCTTTGTTGGTCAATGTAGCTGTTACCTCTTGCTGGCCAATACAAAAGGATGGCAGCTTTCTAGGGGAAAAGAAAGGATATTTGATCTGCCCAATCAGCAAAACCAAACTGTCCCTTGAGTATAACACCAGGAATTCAGTCTTGTTATGACTTTCTCTATGTTGCACATGCTGCATTTTACAAACAGGCTTTTAAAAGGTCCCATTTATATCATTGGGCTGTTGAAATACGCACTGAGAAACAGCATCAGCAGAACATTTTCTTCTCTTATGCAATTTGAGGATTACTAAAAGAAATTTTGGAAGTCTGAAGTTCTACTGGCTTTCTATATGATCTCCATGTAATAATTACATCTTTTTAGACACCCTGTTTTGGGATTAGAATATATGGGGATTTTGGCATAGCTAATTCATGCATAGCCTTCAAGTGCTTTGCATCTGGCAGAGATAAAATGGTTAAGAGGACTTAAAGTGGTTAACAGTAATTTCAACTCTGGATCTTGTCAATTCTTATCTGAAGATTACTTGGTAATCTATGTAAAGTGAATTTGACTGTTTCACTCTGAACCTCAGTGAATGTGTCTACTTTACAAAGTAACTTGGGCTGATGTACTCAGCAGAAACTGTCACTGCACTGTCACTTTCAGCAGAAATGTTGAAGCTGGAATGTGCCTTTAGAACGAAACACAACTTTATTTCTGAAGGAAAACCAAGCAGAATGAGAGTTACAGCTGAGAGATGCTGGGGAAGATTACTGTGTGCCCCACATCTCTATGCTCTGGGTAGACAAAAGATTTCAACTCCCAGCGTCAGTGCATTCAGAACTTGTTAAAGCAGTATTTTGCAGTAAACACTCAATATAATCACTCTGGCAAAGCAAGAAATATTGCATAGATGCTCTTATTAAATATGATTACCTGACATGCTGCTGGGAGTTATGGATATGTAATCATTCTTGTTCTTCTTCCGTCACCAATGTCACCTGCCAAAAAAAGGAAGAAAGTCCCATGTAATACGTCCATAAATGCAAACTGCAGAATACCATTAACATTTACACAGGATGGAACATTTTGGATCTTGAATGCCACAGCTGATGTTTGATGGCTTAACACATTAAATTCAATTCACCTTGCTAAACCGCATGAGGCAACGAATGCGAGTCAGGTCCAAAACCTGGTGAACCGGAGGAGCTGTGGGTAACAGGGATTTGGAAGCAAGGTCAAAAAAGCTGGTGGCTACTGATGCAGAATAAAAAACACTTCTGTCCACTTCATGGAACACTTTTTTAAAGTCTTTTTGCAAAAGGTCCTTCAGGTCTAATATGTGACTTGAGGAACTTACGGTTTTTACTTTACAGTACATTTAGATGAGATATCAGGAAGAAATTCTTTACTGGCACAGGTTGCCCAAAGCAGCTGTGGCTGCCCCGACCCTGGCAGAGTTCAAAGCCAGGCTGGATGGGGCTTTCAGTAACCTGGTCTAGTGGAAGGTGCCCCTGCCTGTGGTAGCGGGGTTGAAACTAGGTGATTTCTAAGGTCCCTTCTAACCCAAAACATTCTGTGATTCTGTGATCCAATGACACATGCCCGCTAACGTTTAAACATACTCTCAGGTTCAGTAAGAATAAAGGATTCAAAAGAACTAGAAATGCTCTGTCTACAGTTAAATCAATTCTTCAACCATTAGAAACTCAGAAGTCTATCAACTGTTACAAAGTTTTGAGATGTAAACAGTAATTTTACTCATTTGGTAGAAAATTGATTTACAGTTCTTATTAGTTAACTTTTGAACAACGGCATCTGTTTTATTAAGGACATAACTGCAGCAATGAGGAACCAGATTGGGCATTCTAACATCATGGTTTTAATATTTAATATTTTGTCTGCCTCCCCCATTCATATGCCCATAAATACACACTGACATACAACTATACCCTTTTCGGTTTGGTAGCAAAGACTAAAACCCTGCAAGATAACTTTATGTTAGGACAGAAAGTGACTGATACCAGTTTTGTCATCATGCTTAGCACTATCTCCATTTACACCAAGCATAGCATTTTTCAAACAGAAGTATCTATCACAGGCACTCGAGTGCCCTCGGTCAGCCATCCCAGCCCAAAACACAGTGCCCAGTTGGATAATCCTGGCTCACTCCTTAGTTTACGCACCAGCAATCCAATCCAAGCAGACACAGTCTTAAAGGCAGCACTACAGAACAGATATCACAGCTCATTAGATTTTTTTAATGAGAAAGCCCAGGCCTAGAACTGACCCCACTAATGTCAGTGGAAAACCAGCCTGGGATCAGTCATGCTCTCCTGATCAGCAGTAAACATACACTTTTTAATGCCAGTTGCAGGTGACATTTTATAGGCGAAGCAGAATCTCTCTTGGAGCGCCCTGATGGACATTTTATGTTAAGAAACAGTCCTTTGGTCGTTGCTACCAGGTTTTTGGTTTCTATTTTCCTCCATCCATGCAGTGCCATAGCCCTGTGTTTCCTCTCTGCCACCCTCTCCTTTCAGTGAGTGTTTCCCTTTCCTTGTCCTTTAAATAAATATCCCCCACCACCAGCAGGCTGAGAGAACATCCCGCACATCTGCTCTGCTTAGCCACGGGCTGCACCACCAGAAGGAGAAAGCAGGTGAACTGCAGCAACCGCATGTTCCGTGTAATTAATGTATCTGGGGCGCAGCCTCGCAGTTCCACCAAACCTCATCAACACCACCAGCGCTACACGGACGAGGGCTCAAAGCTCACCCGAGCGCTCGGGCACCTCGGGCGCTGCAGTTACCCGGCAAACGCTCCACGACGCGGCGCGGAACCCCCCGTCCTCTCTCCCCATGAGCCCCTTCGCTTCGCGCTACCCCAGACAGGGTGGGCGCCCAGCGCCCAGCGCAGCTCGGCTGCCCGCCCGTGAGGCTCAGCGCGGAGCGGAGCCACGGCCTGCCCGCGCTAACACAGCGGCAGGCGGGAGCGGGGGTGCCCCGACCCGCTTCGAGTCCCTCCCGTCGCCGCCGAGCAGTGCGGTGCGGTGCTGCGGCGCCCCCTGGCGGCCGCACGGGGGCAGCGCGCAGAGGAGCGGCGGCGGAAAGGCACCGTGACGGTACCACACACAGCTGGACACCGCTGGACACCAGTGCACACCAGTGCACACCACTGCGTACTGCTGTAAGGCGATGCACATCCCTACACGCCACTGCACATGGCTGTATGCTGCCGCACAGCCCTGCACGCCACTGCACATCACTGTATGCTGCCGCACAGCCCTGCACGCCACTGCACA
>JAVHNF010079561.1:0-10398 GCA_034783455.1 Micropsitta finschii | reverse complement strand
ATGAGCATCTACATGGCGTACCTTCACCACCAGGTTCTGCACTCGGGCAGCGATATCTTGCCACAGTGCAGCAGCCCTGCTTCCCTCTGCTTTCCATGGATCATCCCTGTGGAGATGCACCACCAAAACCAACCCCACCATGACGCTTGATGTGCGTCCTCTGCTCCAAGCAGAGTCAGCTCCACCTTCTCCATGTCCCAGTGCATGAATCACACCCCATTGCCCAAGCAGGAGTGAAGCCAGAGCTCCCAGCTCCCAGGGGCAGTTCATAATTGATGTTCCTGTCCCAGTTCCAGCCTTCCCGGTGAGGAAACGCTTCCCAACACATCCACACTTCAGAGCGCTGCTCCGTCACTGCCACAGCTCCCTCCCCTCGGCCTCTTGTCTTCACCAGGGGTGGCTCTGGATGAGCAGCACCAAGAGGTCCTCAGCAGCACCTCCGCAGGCAACCATGACCCCAAGCTCCAATGCCAAAGGATTCCAGCCTAGGGGATGAACCATCCCCATTATACAAAGGGAGTGAAAAGCAAAGTGATGGGGAGGGATCCCCTCCCACCACAGACCTCAGGGGGTTGTATCCTCATCGTGCTCTTGTCACACACTCCATGTTTTCCACCTTCTCTTCCCTCCTCAGTCCAATCCTTTGACAAAGGAATCATGGAATGGTTTGGGACAAAGAGAGCTTAAAGCTCATCCATTCCTTTCCATGGCAGGGCCACTTTCCACTAGGCCAGGTTGCTCCAAGCCCTGTTAGTAACATATGAACGAGAACATGACCAATACAGGAGACTAAACCTGTAGTAACTCAGCTGCAGGAGTTACTCCCTGTGTATACATGCATTTAAGATGCTTTGCAGGGGGAAGAACAGTAGTTTCCATCCTTCTTTTAATGAAAAGCCACGGAATCACTGCTCAAAACTGCCCAAGGCCCATCTGAGCTAACAGACACGCTCCAGATACTGGATTTGGGCCCGTTCCTCACTAGGAAATCAATGGGATTGGGCACAACCCCCTGCTACTTGTGGATTACAATTCCTTGTACAACACCCAACGGATTGCTCACTGTGCTTTCAGCCCCATCCCCTTTACTCTGAGGTAGCAGCATCGGCTCCCCCCCTTCCCAGAGCAGTGGCAATGTGCTGTATCCCAGAAGGACATGGGTTAGCTCAGTCCCTTGTGCCCAGCGTGGCACCAGACAGGGAGCAGAACAAGAGATCCTCACCCCTGCCCCCAAACGAAGGCTGCCTGTTGTGTCCTGCCCTTACAACAGCCCCATTCAGAGCCCCTGGGCTCCAATCAGGTCACCCATTCACCACACAAGGTCCCACTGAATGCGCAGAGGGCACCGCATCTCCTGCCCGTGCTGGTAGGGCAGGTTGTTAAATACATCCCTGAGGAGGTTCCTTCCCTCCTCTCCCAGCTTCTCATTAGCAAACCTAAACGAACAGTGACCCGTCCTGCATCGACATGTGAAAGCTCTCCAGAAGGAACAGCAGAAGGAGGTGGTGGTGGCCACCAGCACGTATCCCCTTCATCACCCCCTGCCTCCTGCAACCACCCCATAGGAGCAGCTGCCTGACCCCTTCCCTTGCCCACATCCAGCGGTTTCACATCCCAAAAACATGTCCTTGAGAGGCAACACCAGCTCGGAGAGCAGCAGTGCAGGGGAAAGGCAGCAGCCCAGCCCCAGAGCAGGTGCCCTGTCCCCAACAGGCACAGGGACCCCAGCTCTATGGGGCAAACAGAAGAGTGTGGGGCCCATGGGTGACCACAGCCACGCTGTGCTGCAGCGGCTCAGATGTGAGCCCGATACCTGACCAGCTGCTCAGTATCACCCCGATGGTGGCAGGGACCGGCAGCAGAGGAGCCATTGGCACCCCAGCCCCTCAGCTACAGCAGGGTCAGGTCTGGTGCTGTCACAGAGCTTCAGTTCAGAGCTGCTGCTGCTGCCGTTTCCACAGGAGCAGGAAACTCCTTGGGCTCAGAGGGTGACGCGCACAGAGCGGGTCCGGGAGCACCACTGGGGACCAGAGATCTGGGACCCTGCAGAACTAAAGGTGCTCGTGTCCAATGCCCCAGCTGCAGCATTTCCCACTCCAGTGGGAGCAGACACCCTAAAGCCAGGGCTCCTGTCACATGAGGCTCCGTGCTGATGTCCACAGGCACTTCCAGCGTTCAGAACTAGGATGCCAATAGGCAGTGTATAGCTAAGACAGATAAACATTTGACTCATACAAAATCTGTACATTCATTCTTATCAGTAGTTAATCAAATATAAAGCAAACCATTAAAAGAACTGCCAGCCTATTCTACCCTGGTCATGTTCTGTTTCTTTTTTAATATTTGAAAGTCAACACTCTCCCTAAAGTTTTTTGCTCCATAAACCTGTGTAATTATAGAAAACTGAGTTCTGATGTTTCATCCTCAATATACCATTGCAAAGGAATTTTATGGAACAATTATGGAACAGTCCACTTGCAGAGGCGGGTGGACACACATCTATCGTGTGCCGCTGCTTCACAAACCACTAAAGATCAAATGCAAGGGTATTCCCTGGGGCTGTCATTCAGAGGGGTAGTTCAGACCATTCCCCTGCTGAGCAAGCTTTCGAGCTGCACACACACATTTTGTACAAGGACACCCTCCCTGGCAAATCTGGGTTTATAGTCTGTGCACTTCCACGGCCATCAGCAAACACACTGGTGCCACAATACATGGTAACGGCTGGAGAAGTACAGATCTGATTGGGTGTATAATGTAATTGGATGCATCCCAGTAAACACAGGCAAGTACATAAAATGTGAGTTGATGTCAAATTTGGGCAAACTTCTCTTTTGATCAAAATGAAATTCATATGAATAATTTACCACTTTAAAGATATATAAAACAGTACCCTTTTTTCCACAGTGCTTAAGAAAATCTTAAATTTATTTTAACACAATGAATCAGGGAGTTAATTGAACCCATCCTTCACAGTGAAAGGTGTAACAGACTTTAATCCTAAATGAATGTACTGAGAATTGCCAGTCTTTGATTTTGGACATCATTCCTTTGGTAACTGAATTGTGTCCTAACGTCATCAGGTTACTTTTTGCGTCTTCCTGAGAGTTTAAGGACAAGAAACACCTCTTCAGTAGCAGGGTTGCAGAGCTGGATCCATTTCATTCACAGAATTAGGCACAATTCTGTTCTGGCTGACAGCAGTGGGGTGCCTAGCCTTCCTCCTCCTTCCCCACATGCCAAGAGTACTGCCAGCACTGTCTGCACTGTTATTTCTGGGGTCCTTTTTCTTTCCAGTTCTCCTTTCCCTCCCACTGGAGGGGCAGGGGAGAAGTGATCAAAGGGCTGCTGGTACTTAGTTGCCAGCTGGGCTTAAACCATGACAGTCCTCAGAGGCTGGAGAAAGCCACTTCCACCCAACTCTCCTTTAAAAGCACCTTCTGAAGAGGAAGTGCACAGTGTGCAGAACTGAGGATATGGGGTAGAGGCGAGCCACAGCAGTCACAAAGTATTACAGACTGACCTGCTAGGTGGATGTGAAAGATCCCTGCCAGGAGATCTAGATCTTCAGAGACTGCCCTAAAATGAGCTTGAGAGCACTTTCTGCAGTATTTTAATACTAAAAGGATTTATACGTTTAATTTTTTTAAAAAAAAAAAGTCCTTCTATGTGAAAAATCCCCAATGCCTTAGCAACTGCATGTCAAGAAACCATCCTCCAGCTCCTAGGTCCTAACCTCACTGCTGAAAAAGGAGGTTTGCAGCAATCCAGAGTCAATAATCCCAGCACAGATTGGGGTTGTTTTGCTTTTTTCCATAGGAACAAGGAAAGAAAGAAGTATTTGAGAAGAAGAGGAGGAGTACTGGAAAGCAACCATAGATACCATTTTAAGCAGAATCCAAAGGAATAAGTAACATAAACACTAACCTATGTTGTTGGAGATAGATGAGAGATGTTTGTAGGAACACAGAAAATGGAATAGGCCATCATACAAACGCTTTTTCCTCAGATGCTAAAAATAGTGAATGTAAGTACAGCCCTTTCCTGGCAACAGGAGCTGTGTGTGTTCAGAACTTCTGACAATCCAACAGACATACAGAATCCTGAACCAGCACAGATCTTTCCATTATACCTCTCCACTCCATCTGCCCTTTCTTCCCCCACCACAGATATTTGGTGAAGTGTTATGTGGCACAGAAAATAGCCCAAACTTGCCCCTAGCAGAGGCTTTCTGCACAACTCTGTCCTTTGGCTGCATCTCACAGTTCCCATCCCTAGTGATGTCAGCTCCTGTATTGCTATCACAGTTTGCAAATGGATCAGGGAGCTCCTGGGGGGGGCTATAGCCACCACAGCTATTTTGTATTAAATCCTGAAGGTGCCTGCAGAGCATCCCTCAAGCCTTTTGTATGTAATCACCCTCCTACAGAATGCAGTGGCTTCTAAATCATTCAGTGGGCTCCCAGAGTAAATGCTTCCACCCTGGGTTGCATGAGCACTGCCGCACACCATGGCGCTCCTCAGCGATGCCATGGCACGCACCATGAGCTTCACCACATTGAACTTCCCTGTGCTGGCCACTGCTCAGATTGTCCTCATGTCAGCCGTGGCCAGTCCAGGCTGGAAACTGAATGTACCACTACTTGGGAGTTCATGTACCACTACACAATTCACACAAATCCTATTTTTAAAAGGCGTTAGGGATTCCAGAGAAACCAGCAAAACCTCTTCTTCAACACAGATTCCCTGCTTTAATGGAGATTGAACAAAACTTTATTTTCTCAGAGACCAGGAGCAGACACAATGTAAATTACCTGCCTTTGTTAAGAAAAGAAAAGTCATCAGTCCAGACCTGCCAGGCTCAAAGAGTAACTGCCATATAATTGTGATAATCCCAAATGTCTCCTTCAAAACTGTGTTTTATATGAACAGGTAAAAGAAATGCAACATACTTAGGGAGGAAGGGACAGGACAAAGAGAAACAACTAATAAAATAAGATTTTAAATAAGAGAAGAAAGTGGCAACTTCTGTTGTCAGTTCAAAGCTTCCCTGTAAGACTATTCACCTACCTTACATAAAGATACCTCTAAGGAGTTCAAAAGTTTCCACAAAGATCCCTATAAATCTAATTCTTGCCTAGATGCAGAAGTAGTTTAAAGATTCTTTCAGTTTGTTCATTTCTCTGAACTAGATCCAGATTAAAAGCAATCCCTCCAAAGAAAAAGAAAAGCACCTATTAAATCTATTCCCTCTGACCAATGTCTGTATCTGTATCAGGTGTTTTCAGCTTCTATAATCCCCGCACTTCAGCCTGCCGTTCAATAATATTTTTAAATGGCAACTTCCTAAGATATTAAATGAAGATTTATCCTTTGGCCTGTATTCCTCTTTACAGAAATTGTAAGTTCCTGATGCTCTCTTGAGGGTGGAAGTCAAAGCAATCATAACTGATCCTTTGCACATTTAACTCACACAAAGGCTCTTTTCTAATATTTGCTAACTGTACACACTGATATCCTGTGTAAATCACCTGAAGAAAAGCTACCTAATGCTTTAGATCTATTGAACCAGGCAGGCTTGTGTCCTTTCACAAGAGGGTTTCCAGTGATGTGCAGTACAGCAGCAGCAGGTAACCAGCAGCACAACTTTCCTCACCCACCCAGGAACCATTAGATAGAGCTGCTGCCTTCACTCCCACTTTGCACCTACCAGTAATTTACCTATCTTGCTAATAATAACTCCTAACCTCATTCTGAAGAAGCATTTTTATCTAGTCTATTGGATAATCTTCTAAAAAAAAAAAAAAAAGGCCATTGTGGCATTGGTAATAACTTGCAGCAGCCTTTTTACTGCAAACAACATAGCAGAAATTAAATAATTTATACCCCTTGAAAAATCCCTGGTTCTTCCATGTTAAATATTCTTACCTTTATTATTCTTATGTTTGAATGTTATACTTGATTCTTTGAAATTGCCTGAACAAAATCAATGTCAGAATAGCTCAGCTCAATGTTATTTTCTCCCAAATAAATAACATTTAGATATTTGCCACTTCATTCACTCAGTGGATTCAGAGGACTGCAAACTATGAATTATTTTAGAACACTGCACAGCTGCCACTATTTTTCTCATCAGTCCTCATGCCAACTAAACTGCCCTTGTCCCGGGCAGCAAGCTCCAAGAACTTGGGCTGCTGTATACCCAAAGCTATAGAGATTTTTTTAATTAGCCATGACATGCCCAGCAGTGTCTGTCTGCTGGCATGGAGGGAGCTCCCTAGCAACGATGCAAAAAAAACCCTCCAATAACCCCCAGTAGACCACAAAGAGTCTGTTAAAAATGGTAATCTCTCTGATAGAAAAGTAGAAGTGGTTTCAGTTAAAGACAGCAATTCTCAACTTGTTATTTATATGCCATGAACTAAAATAACACTCAAAGTATAAATACAATTTGAAAAGGCCATGCATAATTACTTAAAGTTTTAATTTGCAGTACGTAATTTGCCATTCACATCTGTAAGCCTTTTGTTTTGCTTAACGGCAAAAACATTCCAGCTAGACTGGAGTTTATTCAATGTAGAAATCTCAGCACATATAACTGGAATGGGCTCAAGGAGTCATTCAGTCCATCCCTAAGCACAGAGTCAGGATGAACAATTCCTGTTCAATAACACTTCACCTGTTTCTCTAAATCTTTAAACCCAAGCAGTGGACAACCTCCCTTGTCACTCTGCTCAGTTGCCCAGCTGTCCCAACAACTGGAAAATGTTGGAAAATCTCTAACCTAAACCACCCTTGCTTCAATCCTGCTCCCTGTACTGGAGCAGACATAAAGAACAATGCACATTACTTTTTTAGCAATTTCTGACGTACATGAAAATGGCTATCATATGTCAGTCTTCTGTTGAGTAACGCCAGCTTTGCCAGGCTTTCCTTATATAGCACATACATCTTCGCTGAATTCCTTTCTATTTCTTTTGCATTATTTCTAGAACTCCTTACACTTCCTCTTGCCTTGCATGTTAGATAAATGAACCTTCCCAATCCAAGTCAGCAGTGATAGCTCTAAGTCTGCAGCCATCACTTTTGAAGGCATTGTAGGAACCCAATGACCTTTCTCTTTCCTTTCCTCCTCTGTGTTCATTTCCCTTTTGTTGCTGATGCTATTCATGTCACTGATCAATCACCACTGCTGGCCTGCATCAGTAGAAAACCAGGAGCTAGCACAGGCTAGAAATACCCATGTGGACTTGACCTACCCCTTGCACCAAGAGTCCACTTCTCACTAGCGAAAGACAAACAGGAGTCCCTGGGTGAGCTCTGCTCTTCAGCCCTACATCCCCACCTGGTCAGGCAATGAGATGTCCCAAAACCAACAACACTGTGGCCAGCTTTACATCCACTCTGGCCAGTTTATCCCCCATAATGAATACTGCTTCTTTGCAGACAGACTCCTGGAGTCCAGATGGGATATGTCCCTCCCACCTCAGCCCAACACAAAGCATTAGGATGACCATGACGGCCCTTAGCCACCCTCAACAGTGATGGCTATGGGCAGAAGCACACAGAAGCCCTACAACTTGGCCCACGTTGATCATATGGGAAAATGCACCATCCCTCTTTCAAATTAATTTTGGTTCCTACAGAGGACTTAGTAAAGAATCACAACTGAACGCCTTTAGGGATTGCATCCTGGCAAAACAAAGTCCATAGTGCCTCCTCAAGAATAATGAATCACTGTTTTTTGATGAAACAATAAAAGGACTTAGAGTCATCCAGTGGATTAGCATAAATGTTTATTCTAACTTGACAGAGCTACATGCAATGAGGAAAAGAGTCCAAGAAAAGAATGAAAAACAGATAACCTCAGTACCTGAGGTCAAAACACTGGGAAAATACTGCCTGCACTACACAAGCTATGAAACCCAGTCTTTTGAAATATACACTTCCAAATTCAGAATGAAATGCCAAAGAAGTAACTTTAATGCAAACCAGAGGTTTGCATTTTGTTGCTGTTTTTGACAATTACCTGAAAACAGCTAATTCAGTGCTTTGAAGAGGGATATCACTATGTAAAGTGTTGCTATGGGTATAACTGTGAATAGACTTCACTGCTGAGTTTGGTTAATCAAGGCTCTTTTTAGCTTCTACACAGCATGTGCATAGCTACTCTGCAGCTGCAGTCTGCATTGTCACGTCATATAAGGAATTAACTTATATATATCCAAAATTATCAGGAGGTCTTCCAAAACATGCAGAATACAGGAGTGTATATATGTATATACACATATTTGCTCACAATAGGTAGACAGATTTTACAAAAAAATCCAAAACACAACCAAACAAAAAACCCCAAAACTAGAATTTTTTTTTTTCATTATTTTATTTTTTTGATTATTAATGTGGCTGGTTTCTTACCTCAGTCTTTATTCCTCTGTTCTTGCTAGGAGTGGAGTTTTGACTGTGGCACAGTCTAGAAGCAACAAGAAAATGCAGTCATTCCCCAAGGTCCCAGTCAAATGCTCTGCAACTCACACTGATCAATCAAGTCCAAACCTTTAAATTTGACTACAGAAGGCAAAACTTCCCTACCTGTCCCTCTCATTTCTCCTCTTCAGGCGACTGTGCTGGTGTGTTAACTTTCAGCCTGTTTCTGCTAGTTTCTCTGTATTAACAAAAGTGGGTATTTTGTTTTTTTAAGACAGCTTAAGCAATAGGTTGCAGACACAGTTCTTGTGTCTGCATATTTATTATGGCAAGCAGAAGCTGTATACTCAGGGGCATTCCCTTTGTTGCTGGCAACATAATAACATTTGCTTAATTGTGTTTTATTAATGTTAATATACCCAGAGGCTCAGACTCTGCCTGCACATTTCTGCAAATTGAATTAAAGGAATAATGAATCAGAGTTTAAAGACAGCTGATTAATTTTATTCACTTGCTTAAGGGCGTTTAAGCCAAATGGTCTCCCCATCTATTTTTCTTTAGAGAACAGACTTCATAGCCACGGGGCTAAGAGAAACTTGTCAGTAAGCCATTTTCATTGCCATGTGTCAAGGAGAGCTATTTAAAGCATTAAAAAGAGTGGACATTAGGGAGAGGTGCTCACCCCGTGATCTGTACAAATGACAAGGTTATACAGACATGCTCTCTCCTGCCTGCTGCCGAGATCAGAGGGATTTTTAATGAAGCTTTCAGAACACCCCCTGGAGCCTGCTGCTTGAGACAGGCAAGGACAGGGGCACAGCACAAACCTGCTAAAAAGGGGTATTTCAATCTACAGAAAATCCACCTTATTAGCAGGTGTGCCTCAACACATACTGCAATTTAAAGGCCATTATTGCACTATTTAACAGGCCTTCGGCTAGCCACAGTAGCAATCAGTTCTTGAGACAGATTTCTCATTTGGAAATAAACTTAATTCATTAGAGAAGCCTCCGCTGGATGTATATTTATACAAAGCCTGGGCTGAAATATCAGCATGAATGCAGAGCTGTTCAGCAGGAAACCCACTCAATTTATCAGCTATTCAGAAGGGTCTGGTCTGAAGAGACTGTATATAAACGTGTCAGGCACTTCCGACAACCCTCCTTTGAATGATTTCTTCACAGCTTCTTCAAAAGTAGGAAGTCAAAAAAGATAGCAAAGCAAAAATCTCAAAGAAAAAGGGATGTTTAATACATGTGTGAATGTGGATGGCTTGAGCCCCTCCTTGTAAGCAGAAAACAAGGCAGAGGTCCCACATCATGACTGGGACATCATGTCAGGATCAGGATCTGAACATTTTTTCATCCGTTTTGTCAGCAAGGAAGTTAGGAAGGAAAAAGCCTAATTTGTAAGGGAAAGATTTCCACTATGACAGGTTCCCATTGCCACTGGATGGGCTGGAGAAGGCTCCCAATCAGCATAGATCATCTCCATCCACATGGCCACAGCCAATGCTCTCTCTAAGTACCACTCAGGTTACCTTGCACTTCCTCTCCTGGTTAATCCTGGCACCTGTTATCTCCCACTCATCCTTCCCACAGCTAATGACATGTGGAAAACGAAAATTACCCAGGAGGGTGAAATGTAGAATTTATGAGAGAAAAGAAAGGTATTATTAGGCTCTCCAAATAACCTGTGAGTCTTTCTGCAGGCTTTTTCACATCCTGTTTTCCAGACAAACAAGATGTATGTACCACCAGATCTTGCATATTGCATGCACTTTGCAAATACTGTGTTGCATCCCAGCCCATGAAATACCTTCGTGTGCCACAGGCATAATGAGCAAAGCTGTCCAGCAAGTCAACACCATGTCAAAATGTGGGAAATTTATGGCATGGCTCTACATCTAAGGGTGGCAAGATCCTCCCTTTTGGTCTCCTTTGTGAACATGTCACCAACACAACATCCTGC
>JAVHNF010079532.1:0-11143 GCA_034783455.1 Micropsitta finschii | reverse complement strand
AATAAGTTACATGGAGAGAAAGGGATCTGTCCAAAATGAGCAATTGGCACAAGATTGCTAAAGCGAACTTTAAATAATTTTTCTTGAAATAAGAAATTATGCATGGTTTCTAACTCTTCGTTGCTGAGCAGTTAGTAGAAAAACAGTGGGCTTGCTGAACTTGGCACAATTTCACTGCAAAATTGTGCATAGGGCAAACTGGTTTTGGCAGTTACAATGAAGTACTAGAGTGAAAATTTCGTAATGAGGTCTTCATTCTCTCTCTAGATCTGGATGAATTAATAAAAGTACAGTTCTAATTTCACTTTCTGTTCACATTTGATTTTGAGTTTCAAGAAACGCCTGCCAGCTTCCACCTTCATAACTGCGAAGCTACATCTAACAACACGTGTTTGATAACTTTTCGTGCCTCAGTTTACAATTGTTTTCTTCAGTCTGACATGAAGAGAAACCTAACTTTTCTCTGCCGAACATTAATCAGAACTAAATGCACTGACTTCAGTGGCATATGCCTCCGCCGGGGAAATGTATGGCCAACATGCCTGGATTGCCTTCGTTATCTGGAAGTGAGTGGCAGTTCTAACAAAGGCAGTTCATAGAGGTGGTTCAAAGACTCAGAAGGACGTAGTGATTCCCACTGAAGGAAGTCGGAGCCAGTGTAGGTGAAGACTGGATGGACACCTGGAAATCTTGGAGAGTTGGATAATGGTTCAAAGTTCCTTTATATAGGAACCTTCAGTGTTGGAGATTTGATAAGTGGCAGATCTGTTCATACATATTCAAGTATTAAGATGCACTACTGAAGTTGGGGGTGAAAAGACAGGAAAGGAAGGATACTTACAGTTCATGTCTGCTAGAATTCAGCTCCGTGTTGATGGAGGAAATGCTGATGTGTTCTCAAGCTGTGTAAGTTCCTTAACCTCAACCACATTCAGCAGTAGAAATAGGCTTTTTTTTTTTACTATATTGGTGAGTCATTTTCATCTTTAAAAATTGTCTTCAGTTCCTAATGTAGATTTTGGCTAGATTGTTATTTTTAAGTGAAATGTCAATATTTGGAAGCAGAGCTGACATCTTGAAATGATTGTTCTTGCAAAATTATGTTCTTAAAAGTTCAAGAGGAAATGTGAATGCTTGAGAGCTAGATCAGAGCAATGTTGAAGAAAAAAAGGTAAGGATAATATGAGTAAAATTGGCGGCTATCATTTGTTTTCTTGGTTGCCACATCTTTTAAATGAGTTGCAGTTTTTCACTGGAGTAGCACAAAATCAGTCACCTTTTCTCTAGTAGAAGTTTTAATACAATTTCTTAAGCTGAAATTGAAGCTTGCATAAAAATGTCCATTTATGTGCTGATTTTGTGCATGCGGCACTTAAGGACATTCAGGGTCAGCCAAATACAATTGACAGTAGAGATCTTGTACTTGCAGTAGCTTTTATGGAAGTTATGTTTTGTAATCCACTGCCACATGAGGGAGAGCTTGGAGTGCGAGACCAACCCGTATCAGATATGGGGTGATCCACAGAATTTTTTAAACCTTGACATAAATCTACAGGAAATGAAATGAATTCATGGCTACAAAGAACTATTTGCTTGTAATGTGAATGCTGTATTTTTTTTTCTCTATTCCACATACCTGAGACCAAGCCTAAAACCATGAATGATATTAAGTCAGTTTAGGTTTTAGATAACTATAAATGCGTAAGGGTTTTTTATGTCCTTAAGGATGAAGTCCTTCAGTCAGAGAGAAAAGAAAGAAGGGAATGAAAAATAAGTTTGTAATCCCTTAACTGATTTCCTGCCACATGTGTGTGATTTAGGTATCAAAAGAGAATTAATGTGTCTTGAAGCTGTTGACTACCAGTGAACACTGAATATAATAGCTCAAAAGTTGCACTGTTTTATAATCTAAATAATACTGTGAAAGTGTATAATTAAATAAAATCCATTGAAATATGTTACGTATGTTACTTGGAAGAACATAAGAGTTATCACTTGGGGTCAGAAGGAAAAGACATTTTGCACAATATTTAGTCTCTGTGGATGGTTAGGAGTAAATGTCTAGGGATTAACAGAGGAACACAGCATACATAATATACCCATGAGTGATCCCTCCTCTGCCTTTACAGTTCAAGGACCCACTGAGCCAAATATACCTGGTGTATGTTTAGTAATCTCTGTGAATTCCATTGGCTTGCCCAGTCTTCTTGTGACCCTGTCTGTGTTTTTATTACTACCGTTCTGTGGCACAGGAGTTTTGTAAGTTAAATAACTGTTGCTTGAAGAGATACCACCAATTTTTTGTTTTGAGTCTGTTTCAGTTAGATCATGGTGGCTATTTTTGTTGTTAATTCTTAATACTAACTGTGAATGGCCATTTTACTTCGGTGGTTTGGGTTTTGGTTTGATTTTCAGGAGCCCAGTTTATATGTGAGATTATTGGTGCCAGCAGTAAAAAGTATATAAAGAGTAAAACAAAGCAGTAAGTGTAGGACCTGATGCAAAGGACTTTCTAACAGCTTTGCTGTCAGTTCAATTGGTTGAGCTTTTGTCATGTTCCATGCAGTGTTACTGCTTCTGTTTTGGCAAGCCAGCACACAGAATAGCTCTAAAGAAATTTCCTCTGCTCTTTGATGCTAGGCGTGGACACTAAACACTTTGGCTGTTCTTGACCATACAAGATGTCATCCGAAACTCATAATTTTCAACTCTGAATTTATATTTGCGATAAAGCAAAATGCATCAGGTGGAAGATGTCACAGGAGTACTTCATTTAACCATTGCGCCTGCTTAAGTTATGCTGAGTAGTGCATGTAGGGCATACTGGAGAAGCAGGAGACTGCGGTGAAGTTTTGCAATGGTATCAGTCACATGTTGTTAAGCTAAGCCTGTGCACTTTGGATTGTATGCCTTCATGGATTCGCAGTGTTCATTACATTTCCTTTAATGCCTCCTTAAATAGCCTGGTGTGGGTACTGACTTGGGACAGCTACATGGCTACTTGTCACTTGCTCTGTTAAAATCTGTAAATAATTTTTCCATAGCACCCTACTTTTCAGCATATGCAAAAAAATATTTCCTGTGCATTACAGTTGTAAGAAATCCTTAGGTTGTCTTTGACACCAATCTGAGGATGTTATTATTATACCTGATTTTTTTTCTAATACCAAGCTTCCAAACTCTTATCTCATTACAGTGTACTTGATAAAGTCCTGCAAGGTGTGCCCAGTTGTTCTTATGCTTCTTTTATAAATGTAGAGGGGCTTCTAAAGCAAAGGGACACCAAATTAAACAATACCTTATTTAATGTGTATAAACCCCCCAAGTATCTGATTTTAACTGCATCTTTTAGACATATATTAAATCTTTTTCTAGCCTGTGGATCTGGAGAATCATGCCTGATCTGTTGGTAGGTGACTCCAGTTGTCAGTAAATTCCTCATTAAAAAATTCTTGAATAATTAGTCTGAATTTGTCTGGTTCGGGCTTAATGCCATGAACATCCCTTGGCTAAACTGAGGAACAAGTTGTGCTCAGAAACCAGGCAAACAAATAAATAGCAAAGTGATGATGAGCTGCTGATCACAGTTGATTTTTCTGAACTGTTGGTTGTCAGTCAGGGGATTAATGTTGGGGGGGTTTTTTGATTACTTGGTCACGTGAACTTTTATTATTTTGTGAGATTTTTTCAAATGCTACCACAAATGCATTCATTAATTCAGATATTTTTATTGACTAAGTACAGAAATTACAATGTGATGCTGTTAGTTCAGTCAGTTGGTTATTGCACATTTACCCCATCGCTTTAGGTCACAAGTATGTTAAATGGCTACTTCTCATAATACAAGAAAAAAGGCAACAATCTAAATGAGAGATATCAGGGAACCCCATAACAGCGTACCAGGTACCATTGTCATCATCTTCCAATCAATATAAGTACAAAAGAAAAACTATAATAATCAACTAGATTAGGGAAAGAGAAGATCAGTATTATCTTACTTAGCCAATTTAAATTAATCTTTCAGTTTATATATCCTTAACATGCAATTATTCTTAATTTAGTCGCAAATGGAATGCTATATTTATAAAATTAAAAGGTACTGATAGAGGACAAAAACCACAACTAACTCTTTTATTCGTTTTTATTAGGGAATATTTTCTCCTAGATGAGAAAAGGGAAAAAAGATGAAATGTGAATGTGTCTGAGCAAAAGCGTAGATTGAAAGAATTAAGTTTATGGTTTTACCACTTTGCATTTAGTATTGCTACAGAATGCGTATGCTGTTAATTCTTCGCTTGAAAAGTATGTTAAAAGTCATGTGTTTGAAATGATTATCTACTTAGTCTTCTGACTCCTAATAATGTGCCTGCATGCCTGTCAGAATGTTGAGCCGTGGAAGAAATATGGCGAGTCACGTTACATTTTCCTGTAAGTCTTTTATGAAGGAAGAGATTGTTTTTATAGTGTGATTTATCCATTCAATATTGTGCTGCTATTGTGCCCATCAAGTTTTAAATTAAATCTAATTATGAATTAATTCAAGACTTGATCTGATGTTGAGTGGATTTTATGAAACTGGTCTTTTATAGAAGCCTATTCCCTGTCTATGCACCCTTAATTTCCATTATCTTAGTACCATTTGAATAGAGAAAAACTTCCGTATTCCCTTACCTTTAGAAATGTGGAGTATGTTTTAATTTTATTTTTCCTAATACTGTCAGGATAGCCGTAAGCTGTTGCTGTTACGCCTAGAGTTCATAGTTGCTCTTTAGAGCAGTTGATACAATAAACTTTTGTTGATTTTATCTTTAGTGGTGTGTCTCTAAACTATAGTTTAAAAATGCTTCTTGTATTTTAGCGGTAGGGATAGGGAACTGTATGTAATTAATGTAATTAATGTAAAAGCTCTCCCTGTCAATATTATAATGGATGGAAGGAACTAAATTAATGTGTGGGGCATGTGACTGTTGAGTTACTGTGTTTCTCTATTAATTTATAGTATGTGTGAGCAGTGCTTTAGCACAGATTGACACAGAACTTGATCGTAGTTGAGCAGCTTCCAAAAGAAACATGCCCATGTTCAGGACGCAATCCTGAAAGGCCAGTTCTGACTTTTGGGTGAATGGGCAATGCAGGTCAGGTTTTAGGAAGTAGCTCTTCAATACCCTACAGCCATCAGTGCCACTTCTAGCTGATACCTAGCTACTGGGCCTTTTCAGAGTGACCTTTTCAATTTGGTGCTATCACTGAGGAAAGCATTTATGTAACAAAACACAGGTCTTAGTGTGGAGGCAGAAATGATTAAGTGGTTTATGGATGATGATGATTGCAGCCTGAAAGCTAATGTCTTCAGCTGCCACCATTTGGCTCTGACCAGGCACACAGGACTGTGCAGACAGGACTGGACAGGGTAGAACAGGTATATATTTTGTTTCAGTAGAAAACAATTTAGGTTAGTTAAAACAAAACTGCTCTTGGAGAAAGCTGTTTAGTTTCCAACTAGAACAATTATGCTGTAGGGCAGCGCTCTTCCAACTTTTTTGATTGTACTCTCCTATCAATAAAATTCCCCCATGAAGCTTGCTATAACTGAACATTTTTCATAATTAAAAGGATTAAGTCATCTTTTAAGTACTTATATAATTGTTTTAGCTGCTTTTATTTAGATACATGTGTTTGCTTAAAGAAACCGTACATTCTAAACTGAGATTGTGAAATAAAGCACATGAACTCACAGCATTCCTGGCACTTAAGAACATTTCTATCAGGCTTCTTCCATTTAGTAGAAAAGTGATGTTGGATTGTTCTGGGGTTTTTTTCATAAACTGAAATGATGACTAGTAACGTGACAAAAATAGAAGGCAGGAATGGAATGTTGTCATATGGAAAGGGAATGGAAATGGAAGTAATTTTTCTCGTAGCCCTAATTAAGATAGTGTAGTGATTTTTGCTTAGAAGGATGCTTGGTGAGGAACAAATAAAGTATTTAGCAATTTGGTGGGTGGTGTGAGAGAGGAGGAAATTACATGCAAAAAATTGGAAAGCACATTTGAAAACTTAGTCAATCAGTTTGAAAACGTACTCAGTCAATCAGTTTGTCAGAGATTTGTGGAATTCTAGAAATGAAAATATTTAGTGACATCTTTAGTTTTGGCCATGAATAATAACAAAATGTTAGTGATTGAAATGCGGGTTACAGCAACTTGCCCAATATCACTCACAACTGCAAGGTTATCTGCACTGAACCTTTCTCTTTTTTCCTTTTTTTTTGTCTTCTTATTTTCTTGTGACAGGAACTTGGTGTCTTAGAAGTTGGAAAGATTTTGTTGAGAAATCTGAATTAGTTTTCTTGTGAAAAAATTCTTCTAGGTTCCAAATTCACTGGGTCAGGCCGGAGGTTACTTCATAGATCATTTTAGTTGTACCATTGGTGGAATTTCTGTAAGAAATTTAATACATGAATGTGTAGGACAATGGAACATTCCTTTACGAAATTTGTTATTTGTGTGTTTAGATTACGGTTGATGGGAAATCAGCTAACACTTTGATGTGGAAAGGATCCCAATCAGTTTCACTATCTAACGCATGAAACAGGGAGCATTTCATGTGAAACTTTGTCCTGTTAAACTGCTGTCTAGAAGAGCTTCATTTTACGTACGTTGGTGCATGAATTCCCAGATGAGGTTTAACAACTCCTGTTAGTTGAGTTCATTACCAGTTTCAAATAATGCATTTTCTTTAATAAAGCTTTGAGAAATGTTAACTTTTTGTGAGAATGCTAACATTGCAGCATGAGATTTCTTTCTTCTTATTAATTGAAGTGTTTCTGTTTTCAAGGGAAAAGAAATTGAAGGTGAAGAGGAGTCTGGTTTAATTCCGCCTGCAGAAGTATTTGCTCCTAAAAGTCTGGTGTTGGTGTCCAGACTAGATTATCCAGAAATTTTCAGGGTAAAGAACGTGCAATTGCCATTTATAATGTATGTCAGCAGACAAATGTGGTTTTAATGAGAAGCAGTGACAGTACTTCTGATTTAAAACATCTCAGGATTGAATTGGGAATTTAAAAGTAAAAGTAGGCTTAGATTGAACTAGATAAAATTCAATGTCTGTGACAGTAAATAGCCCCCATAGGTTAAAGCAGTGCTTTTTTACCCTCCAAGCAGTTTTAAATTTTCACAGAAGATGAAATAGAGATCTTATTTTGGGGGGGGGGGGCTCAATTTACTTTATAATGAAGGGAATTATTAGGACCAAACCATACTTGCTCAGGTAAAAACAAGGCATTAACAGTATTTGATTAAATATATAATGGTAAATTAATGGCAAAACCCTATTTTTTCTCCGTATGCGAGGTAGAATGTCAGAGCCTCTTCTAGATCAAATTAAGATGCATGACAGAGGTTTAGAATCTTGGATTACTTTCAGCTGATGAAATAGGACTGATCTGAGATAAATTAAAAGCTTAAATTTTTATTAAGCTAATACATATTAACTGAAACAAATATAGTCCAGTTTACAGATCAAAGGGAGGAAATCATTCAACAGCTAAGTTGTCATTAGACATTAAGAATGATTGTATCGAGTGAGATTAAAAGTCCATGTAGCCCAGTATTTTTGTCTTTGATAATGGCCCATGGCAAATGCAAAGCAATGTGTGTGAAAATAGGGCAGGCTGTAGAAATAATTCCACAAAATACTTTCCTAATTCAGTGTGAATTATAGTTAAATAACATCCTGAACCAGAGGTGTCAGTTGTGTGGGTTTATTTCGTATAATTTGTCCAGTTTCTTAACGCTTAGATATTACAATGACCCGTGGCAAGGAGTTTCACAGCTTAACTATGTGTTATATGAGAAGTTACTGTTGGAATTATTTCTAAGAGAATTCCTAAAATATTTGCTGATTTATCAGAATAACAATAGATAAAGGACACCAAAAGGATGCTAATAACTAAGTAATTTATTTCCTTTTTCTATCGAAGGCTTCTTAGATTGCAGTGTTGAATCAGGTTAAAGTATTAGTAAAAATGATAGTAGTATCTGTCATTTCTCAGTCAAAACTGGATCCATGAAAAAAAAACCCAACAAAATGCTGAACTGTTACTATATTGTTAATTTTGAAATAAAATATACTGAAACAATTAAGAATGTAAGTTAAGTAATGTGTGGAATTGTTAGTCTTTTTGAGTCTCAAAAGCTTGTTGGTCCATCAAAGTCTTCTGCTCTGGAAACAAGTCAGTTTTAGATCCACAGAATTCAAAGCACAGATAAAGCTGTACTGCTTTTGTAGTTTTTAAAAGTAACTTGTAGTAAAACACTTCTTGTGTGATGAATGAAGCACAAATTTTAAACATGGCTTTTCTTTTAAACAAAGAATATATCTACACCTGCCAGCACCATTCATCCCTTCTAAATAGCCAAACTGGTTTTAGAATCAATGATTGCTTTCGTAGCATATCACCCTGTCTTCACTGGCAATTACTCAGCTACATTAACAACTATTAAGACACATGCATTTTAAAAGAATTATATACATAGATCTTCAAGTAATTTGACATCTCTCTTCCCTGTATAGCAGTCTAATGTATTCTGTGTACTTTTCTAGGCTTGCCTTGGCCTGATCTATACTGTGTATGTGGACAGCCTGAATGTGTCACTAGAGACACTCATTGCAAATCTGTGTTCATGCCTTGTCCCTGCTTCTGGAGGGTCTCAGGTAAGTGGGGAGGAAAAAAAAAAACACCCCAAAAAAAGTATTTTTCCAGTTAATTGAATTTATGAAGAAAACAAAAAAATAAATTCTTGAAATACTTTTGAAGGAAAAAAGATCATAGTTCAGCTGAGTGCTTTCACTGTGGCCTGTGAGGGCTTTCCCTGTGGCCTGTCTTCTAAAGACAGCAAAAATTCCATTCCAGGATAAGGTCAAAGGGTTAATTTTGTCACTGAGTTGGCTCTTTACAAGCCACAATAACAAATCATGCAGTTTGTATAGGTTTAGTTCTTAATAATGATGTGTGTTCAGGAATACTTCTGCTAGCTAAAGATTTCTTTTAAGTGTTTTTTTCTTTGCTATTTCTTAACATGTCCTTCACTTTAGTCCGTTTCCCCATGTCTTTTCCTTGGTGCTGTTCAGGATGCCACTGGTCTTTTCTTTGCTAATTCATTTGAATTTCAGTTTTCATAAAATTTGGAAAAAATACTAAAAAAGTAACTTAAATGTGATTTTCTCAGCGGTAATTCAATATTCCAGGTAGCCAATGCATTACAAGTAAGAAAGAAGTTTTTCAACAAATACACTTCTTTCTGCTTTTTACCTATGCTCTCTGTAAGCAGAATGTGGGGTTCATATGTTGATTTGATTTAAAGAAACTATTCTTCAACATTTGTGTGTTTCTGACAAGCCAGTTGGGTCTTAACTTGTTTGGCCTTCACTTAATGCTGTAACACTAAATTACATTGTAACTTAGTGAATAGGAATTAACAGAAATAATTAGGAAATCGTATTTTTATCATGAAATGCATCCGGAAACTAAGTATGCACATAGCAATATTTTAAAGTTAATTTCATACACGTTTTCTCACACTTCCCACCCTACCGATGCATTAACAACCTTCTTGAAGTCCTACAAATCCCTAATTCTTTTCTGATTTTCACATAGCCCTGACTACTTTGGAATTTCTTTTAGTGCCGTAAGTGCCAAAATGTCCTCTCAGCATAGTCAAGATCTACCCTGTTGCTCTCCAGACAGTCATGGTTTTTTGCATTCTAAGCCTTTTGATTCTGAAGGGGAGTAGTTAGATTGTATCCCCTTCTCAGAAACCCTCGTTTCCAGTGGTATTTGAACCTCATATTACAGGGATTCACTTGAACATCTAGCTTCTCTTCTGTCCATTTCCACCCTTCCATGTAGAAATGTAGCTTTACCCAGGAGCTCTTTCCTCTGCTAGAAGAGGGAGGAAAAGTCATGTTTATCTGCATTAAAACCAAAGTTTTGCTTCTACTTTAGTATGTAGAGCAGGAACATAGGAGTAGCAAAAGTGTCCTCTTCCCATGTATCACAAGTATGTTCATACTTATGTATGCAGATAGTAGATATCGAAAAACTTGACTTAGAAAATAAGTTATTCTGGTTTTCGTGGTTGGGAGTTTTGGTTTTGGGCTTTCTTCTGGAGGGATTTTTTAACGTATTATTGAAAATGTAATATTGAATGCTTTCAAAGCCATTACTACTTAACTGATTAAATGTAAATACAAGGAAGGCACAACCTAATGCTAGTCCGTTCAAGGAGCATTGTCCTCAAATTGTATTTCAGATGTCTGTAGGCCAACTCAGTTATTCTTACTGACTTTAAACTGCTGTATGAAAAATAAATAATTAGTGCAGGATGAATCACTGATCTGTATGAAACAACCTGATTATTCTATATAAATTACATTTATACTCAATTAAAAAATAATTCTTTCTACAGAAGTTGTTTTCTTTGGGAGCTGGAGACCGACAGCTGATACAGACTCCTCTACATGATAGCCTTCCTGTTACAGGCACCAGTGTGGCTCTTCTCTTTCAGCAACTGGGTATGTCTAGGTCTGCTTTGAAAAAAAAGTCTATTTCTAAATTACAGAATGAGGTATTTTCTGTCTCATTCAGTTCAGATCATGTGCTGGGAAAGCTACATGGTAAATATTAATTTCTTTTGCCTGAAAAAATGACAAATGGTGTTGTTTTACCCTCATCAGACATTCGTATAACCTCTTTGTAAATCCTGCTTGTGCTAGGTTATCTCTAGTATTATCTAGTATCTGTAAGTGTGCTGTGAGCAGGAGTAAGCCTGGCCTCTGTTTAATTACAAAAGCATTCATTTGAAAAGATTGCCCACCCTTTGAATACTGTAGAAACTCCAAACAAAACCAAGGAAGTTAATAAAACTAGTGTAACTGAAAAGGTTAGTAGAAAAACAATACCATGAACTGATATTGGTACCAATGTGGAATTCGTATTATTCTGTTGTTACCTGTTGTTCCGTATCTTTCAAGATCATGTAGCACAGTACTCATGAAATTCTTTACTTGTTTGTTACAATTACAACATCGTGTCGCTATTACCTGGGTACCTCAATACTAATCTGATATGTCTCATTAAATT
>JAVHNF010079516.1:0-12497 GCA_034783455.1 Micropsitta finschii | reverse complement strand
CAGAAGCAGCCTCATCACCACTGCCTAGAATATCCGAACCTCCATGTATCTCTTAAGATGCTGTGAATTTATAGTTTACCTGCATTTCAATACTATGATTTGCTACCTCAAAGATATAAAGCATGGTATCTTTCTTTACCTTCATGTTTGTAACTTCTTTTCTTCTCTGTCATGTCTTCACAACAGTTTGACAAAAGTATTGTCTATTCTATGAAGTTCTATCTGTGCCTGGGAGCAACTCTAAGAAATCTTGTTGTGTTTCTCTCAGGTACATTTTTCTATAAATAAACAGGCTCCTTGACATAGTATACACTACACTACAAGCTCTACATCAGCCACTTGCTCTCCTGCCCTCTCTAGAGAAAAGGACACATAACTGTGTATGAACATATGTAACCAAGCAAGAAGAGATTTCATATTTGTCTCCCGTATTGTTATGAAGCAAAAGTAAATGTAATTAGCTTTCTACATATACTTCAGTACAATGCCATATTATGGCTTGGCCCCTTGCAAAAAGAAAGCATCAGACATGAAGTATATGTACTCCACCATGCCTATAAAGTGCTCTACTTGACATCTACACATGAATTCAGACATGTGACGTTCTCTTGGCTTCCAACTCAAAAGGGATTACTACTGTGAAGATTTTTCTCTGAAGACTTCTGATCTTGCAGCACCTTTCTGTATCTTTCCAAAGCATATTTACTTAAAAGAAAAGCCAGGTGAATATTCTCTAGTTACCTTGGTCCTCAGTACGAAGACTGTATTAATATGTGAGAGGATCCCATGGAAACTAATATCAATATGAGGCCTGACCAAGGAGAAAACTGACAACAAACTGCAATTTCCTGGCTGCAGCTAGAAATGGAAAGAAAAAAAAAAAATGTTTTATAACAAAACCAAACATGAATTAATTATATTCAATTTGCTTAGATGACAATACTGAATGGAAAAGAATATATTGAGAATATATTCTTTATGCATTTCTCCATTAAAATACAAGGGTTTTGAACCAAGGATTTTACATCAGAAGTAATTTTAGTCAGCAAGATGGCTTTGTAAAATTGTTAAGACTATCACATACATTATGTGTCAAAATGTTTCCACTCTACAGTAAAAAAGCTTTCCAGTGTTTTATTCCTAACTGACCTCCTTCAAGCTAACTTTTCAATAAGCCATGTTCCCTAAAGCATCACCTCTGATAATAAGGATACTGATAGCTATCCCCAGTAGGCTGAATAGCTGTTCTGTGAATGACCCTGGGAAGAATCTGGCAAAGCTACTTATAAAGCTCTTCTTTAAATTTTTTCTGCACAATTCAGAGTGAAATTATCAAAAACAAATTGCAGGAAAAAGCTATTAACATAAAATCACATTTAAAAGTATGTGCAACATTAGGCCACATAATTGTAAAGATCATTTGACATTTTCATCATCCTACCTTTTGCTTTTCTCATATTATTCCTTTCACCTGTTACTTACATTTTGAAACCTTGTCAGCTCTTTCAGGCAAGAACTGAGGTATCCTATTATATACAGAATACATAACATCAAATGTATGTAAATGGACCTCTGAGTACTCTTTTATTGTAAATAACCATAGGAAATTGCAGTAGCAGCATTCAGTTCAGAACACATACACATATATATGTGCATATATATACATATATACACACACCTCACAAATGCGGTTTGGCTCATCTTAGTTAATACTGATGCACAAGCCAAGAAAGCATGCCAGAATTCCTGTTATTCTGCTCTGCAGTTATTGTGCACCCTACAGTTTAAGTATTTAAAAGGCATTACTATCAAACAACATATATAGACTATGTTATCTGCTGCTACACTATGCAGTAGCATGGGCAAGACCATGCCCTGAACCCCAGGCCACTGACTGTATTACATTCACTTTAAAGAGTTATCTACCACTTTCATAGTAAATGTATCTTGGAGTGAGCTACAAGAAAGAACAGGGTATCAAACTAACATCTGACTTGTGGGGGTCATCAAATTTTCTCTGCTCAAGCTTATTCTCTTACTGCACATGGACATGATCATAAGAGATAAGAGCTGTTGCAGAATTAGGGCTATTTTCACAGTCCTTTTTCAAACAAGAGGAACACAATGTGGTAAATATTATACACTTACACAGGAATGCAATCTAGACAGATAATCCTAAATCTATTTTATTAATCTTTAAAATAAACCCGTGAAGCATCTACTATTAAGAACTTCTGTAACCATTCATGCATGAGAATCATCTAACCTGTGGAAGGACTCTGTATATAGCATTGCCACACTGCGTAACCACCAGATCTCTGTCAAATATTATGTGGAAAGGGAAGGCTTTGCAGAAAGTATAGGGACTGATGCGAGATTCTTGGGTACCATTTTCTTCAAATCGATCAAGGTCTTCATAGTAGTCCTCTTCTTTAGACTCTTTCTCTTCAATTAAAAATTGAATGTGGTCGCATTCCTCATTTCTCTGTTGAATAACCTAGAAGATGAAGGAGAAAAATGAAAAACTGAAAACTGCTACTCATTAATAATTGGAATGCTATTTTGAACACATTTAGAGCAGAAAAGATTAATTCAAGAATGATATTTGCATCTTGGAAAATATTGTTTTCTAGTAAGTATTTCTGACTTTAGAGAGTCTTTATAATTTCAGGTGAATAATTATGCCTTTGTTTAGTCTAGTTACTCTTTGCATGAACAATATATTGAATAGCACCCAAATACAATTTGTAAAGCCTAAGTAAGATGCACATCCTGAAATCAGGGGTCAAGGCTAACGTTATGCTTGCTTTAACTGGCACTTGCTGGAAAACAGGACTCTCCCCTCCCATTGAATGAACCTGTGGCAAATCTTGAATTACACAGGCCACTTGAATCTTTATTTTGGTGAAATCTGTTTGCAACAGTCTATGACACAACAGCAAGTAGTGCTGACCAGAGGATGGGCATGTCACAGTCATCCAGAAGAAAGGTGGATGGAGTAGATATTTGAATACACAGTCCCTACACATTCAAGCACATTGTTAGATGAAGATCAACAGATAAAACTGAAAGCAATGACAATCTTCTCCAAGCTGCATTCTATACTAAATGAAATTACAGCAAAGCCTTAGTCATCTCTGTCAGGAGAATCTCAAATAAGTGTCTTGAATATAGCATCTCACACTTTAGTAATTTTACTCAAAGTTAGTAAAAAACAGGAAATTAATAGGGATTATTTTGTCTGCAGTGAGAGTCATGTATTGCAGCATAATTACGGCTATTAACTAATAGAATAACATAATTTACCTTGAGAGGCCAAATTCACCTCTTCTCAAGCTTAATTAGATTTAATGACTGGAACAGAACAATTCTATTTACACAGTATTGTTCAGCGGCAACTTTCTGGAACACGTTGCACCTGATTCTACTTTCATGTAGAATTTGATCCTGAAGCCACTGAAGCAAAATAGACTTCTTAAAAGCACAAACACTTCACTGATCCCTCAGATGTTTACTAAATATTTCTCCTCCACAACTGTCATCCATGCCACTGATGAGCTGGGGGATGATGATACCTTTCTTTGCTCCTATACAAATGCAGGAATGGAAAACAACAAAACTGTAATTTTTTTGCTAAATGATGCTTAATTAAGAAGGCAGTGTTCCCTGATCTCCTATTTGACTATTCATTTAAAGGAAAGAATGGCTTTTCTGGAAAACAGAGCAGGAGCCTTGTCTAGGTGCTCTATACCATGTGCTGCATTAGCCTTCTCTTCCTATTGCATATGTAACTAAAAGAGAAAGATTGGGCTACTAAATTTACAGGTCCATGTAGGTACCTAAGTCTGGACGTATGAACAAGTTCAAATGCTAATGCTGATTAAACCTAACTTCCTCAAGAAACTGTGTTGGTTATCCATATGGCAGTGCATGGCAAAGACACCTGGGAAATTATAGTTAATAAAAGGTAAACCTTGGAAAAATGATGTGGTGGTCATTTGAGGAAAATGAGTTATGTGGGTCTGTCTAGGAAAATGGAACATAGTAGATGGAGACCCTAGTTTTCCTCTGAATTTAGGGTTTAAAGGTTCTCCATGTTCTTTCTCTTCTTTTAAATCATTATCCCTGAAATTGTGAGAGACTGCAGCCATACTGAGGATTGACAGAACACACTTAGAGTCTCAGTTCTTACTTTCTACCACTTGTGAACACTCCCGCAGATTTTATTCTATTCCTAATATTATTGTGGCCAAGGACAGCTGAGACACAGTAACCTTTCTCAAATTGTGTAGAATTATCACTAGAATTGATCTATGCTTCCAGATAATTTTCAGTCTTGGATCTTACTTCAAAGTAAGATCTTGCCACAGCTGAAAAAACCCACAAACGCTTATTTTGAATGAAAAGCTTCTTAATTCGGCAAAGCAGTCCTAAAATTAATTCTTTAATATCTAATAATTATTATGGAAATGTTCATATTAACAGCACATCATCTTCCAGAGACAGTAATATTATAACCTACTGACCAAATAGTCACTGCTGCAAATTTCCCAGGCATCTTCAAGTTCATTTGCAACACTATTTTTGACCAGACTCCAAGGCATCAAGAAATGCCTGCTGTACTAGTGTATTAGTGCTGTAAATGAACAACAGGCCAAACACATGAAATGTGTCAGATCTACAAGATAGCCACAGTGCCAGCTGCACACTCCTAGTAAACCTGATATGCTGCGGACATGGCTGGCTTACTGAATTTTATTCTGGTCATCCATGCATAGACCCTTCTTAACAGACACTACAATTATACCCCTCTCCAGTCTAAGAAAACTACTGATTCATAACTTCCTATTGGATATGTAATTTCATGATGATTTTTCTGCTCACATCATTTATGCACTATCTAATCTTAGACAGAATCTATCTCACCATGTTATTCACCTTATCAGCAAATTTAAAACGAGCATTTCTTGGCATTAACAAAGTATGTTAAATTCTGTCCCTTCACCCTTGTATCTAAAGATCCAATCTAATTCGCCAAAGACCTGCCCTGCACACTCTGCAGTAAGCTTAACTAGGATAGAACTTACCCATTGTTTCATTCTCCAAGCAAAGTTTGTAAGCCATGGAATTTCACTGTCATTTAAATACTGTTGAAGAAGCCTCTATTAAATGCTTGACAAATGAAAGTTCAGTGACAGAAGCAACAAAGCCAGGAATCAAATCTAATTCTTCCTCCTCTGCGGTCTTAGGTGGTGAAGTGACATCAGTTCACCATGTGTAAGAGCTCAATCACCATAGTAACTGCAGTTAAAAACTGAAGTGGAAAATCACTCTCCTGGTTTCAAAGAGAACATATAACAACTGCTAACATGCCTGTGCTTTCCGGAGGGTGTATCTTCAGAGTTCGTCCTTTCTTAGCCAAGTGAAAAGTCAAACCAACATTTCAGAGAAGGACAATTAAAAGAACAGTTATTTTAAAATGACATTGTGGTTTAATATATTTGGTGAGCTACACACAAGACATTAAATCCAGCAGTATCACTGTGATACAGCAGGTATAATGAACATGTGCTATCTGTTAAACTTCAACTGATGTACGTACACGATAAAACTCAATTCTATAGATATAAGCATGTCCCTTCGATACACTCATATCTTGGGACAGAGAGAGGGGGAAGGACAGATTGTCCTTCAACAGGGTCTTTTTCCAATCAGATTGTGAAGATTAATATGAAGTCAGGAGTTTGCCATTTAAAGGTCGGTACAGGATGAAATTCTTGATGTCTTTTGATCAAAACCAAGTGCGCAATGCTACTTGATTTATTTCACTGCAGCTGATTTGGGGTGATCCTGAGGCAAAGCAGTTCACTGTGTAAATGGTACTACCCTTAGCTTTGTACACTCAACATTAAAACTGTGGGCATGTCTCTAAGTTTCCAGCTGCACTTGTGTCAGAATTAGAGGCTGATCATGCTCCATGACTGACATCTTCATACACAGCTAGCATTTTAACATGTGATCAGTAGTGCTTACTCTCCATAATTATCAAAGTAGCTTTCAGTCAGCTCTCCAGCTGGTCACATCTTGAGTTCCATTTTTATATTGCGATTAGTAATGGACAGTCTGAAATTACCATCTTGTCAAGGACTTCCCCTGATCTTTTGTCATTTTATATTGCAAACCATCTTCCCTGTCTAAAAGAAAGACACTGATAGTCTGCTCTTAGATAACAACAGAAGTGCAAAAGTCTCTATTCCCAACAAAATTCTGGGTTTTGTAGGATTGTACAACATTCTTCGTTGACCCATCCCATTTGTAGCCTTGAGGGAACCCCTGTCCTGACTTCACCTTCCCAGGTTACCCTCATTTATACACAAACAACCTCTGACAAGTGAAGCAAGAGAAGATACAGCCAGAAGGCTTCTAACAGAGATCTCACGCCAAACCTGGCCACCAGCACCATGAAGATTTTTAGCTCTCATACTGATACTGGTGGAACTTAAATGTTCTTAGCATGTTCTCAAAGTCAGCAACAATTCTTGGGACAATACCTGCTGTAAACATTACATAGTCTTAGCTCAACTTAGCTAAAACTGAATTACCCTGTCAGGGAAGGTAAAGCAAATTGGATTTGAACTAATTAATCAATCCATGTCAACCTGGGCTTTCGTGAACTATACAACTGCAATTGTGAATCCAAGTGCAAATCAAATGGCCTTCCTTTCAGTGCTAACAGCATTTAACAGAGACAAACTGAGACCTTTTACCTTTTTTTCTTCTTCCTTGCCTTCAGCACACACTTTCCCTAGGTGTTAAAAGAAAGGGCACATTTCCTGAGGGACACGATTCTGGAAAAGGAAGCCCTTTTATATTTTAGAAGAACATGTATGTGTATATATATGTATGTAAGTATGCTCCTTCCAACTTCTGCCATTCTGTGATTCTGTGTAACCCATGAAACAAAATCTAATCACTTAATGAAATAAAAGCAGAATTACTGTAAACAATTAAGATCTGCTACCACTTGCACAGAAGCTGCTAAGAAAAATTTAAGAGAATTCAAGCAGAATTGTATGAAAATAGAGACTTAGAAGCATGCATTCTCTCAAACGGATTTATGTAAGCATTTGTTCTAAATAGCCAAAAAAGAAAAGTGATTAATAAAGTACTAAACATCAAACTGTAGATATCAACTTCACACTAATTAATATAAAGAGAACTGCAGAACTTACTAAATCAGTCCTGTGTTAGACTGTTATGTAAATGCTTTGGATAGAGATCTGGAAGGACAATTTGTGAATCTCATCTCTGCTCTTGCACGTTGGTAGGCAACTCCCATAATAACATGAGAAACTTAGGGCTAGGCATTGAGGCTCTTACCAGTTAAAAATAATTCTTCCTTAAGCAAAATTTTAACTAAAGACCAAACCAAAAATTTTACAGAAGAGGCATTGATTCGTCCACACAAACAGGGAATGAAAATCAACTCCATTGTTCTTCTGTGCTGGGCTATTTCAAACAAAGCATTACAAACAGTCTGAAACATGAAAGCATTAATTGAATTATGAGGCAAGGGACTGAAATGAGAGAAGTCAGCCAATTTTTTTCTCCTGTTCTCATTTTTTTGAACAGTGTAAAACTAGCCAGGTACCACAATGGCAGGTTCACTCTGCTGTAATACCCCCACTATGTACCATTAATGATTAATAGTTGACCTGTCGAGTAATGGAGGGAAACTTTCATTGTCTGTGGGGATAAGCTGCAAATTTTGGCACTCTGACCTTGCAGAAACAAGTAACTGATTATTCTCTGCATAACTACCACTGTAGTTCGTGAGCACATGTGGAGTTAAGCACTATTTAATGTCATTAAAGGTGTCAAAAGCTAGGATTATTAACCAGCAGAGACAACAAAAGTTCAGGGTTGAGGGCACATGACTTTCTAGCAGAGACAAGGGAAAAAACAGGGTAACAAACAAAACAAAATACAGACAATATGCACTTTCTTCAGTTTAGAGGTAACACTAATTTTTAGGCACCTATGTGCTCTTAGGCCAGCCCGTAAGTATAGTTTGGATTTAAACTGAACTTTGTGCTCACTTACAATAGGTTTGACCAACAGTATTAAATTTTTTTTTAATTACAGTACAACAATAAAATTTGCAGAAAAGCCTAAGAAAGTCACATGAAAATGAGAAGTAAATTTATAATTAATATTTAAGCCTCCTCAGAACATATATTATTTCTCCGCTGCCTTGTTGACTACTTTTGTCTTTGCATGACCCCTTGACTATGCTGGCAGAACTCTCTCTGACAGAAGGAACACCAGACTACATAAAGGAACAGGTGTAATAAACCCAGAAAAAAATAAGTCATTTTAATAACCCAGAAAAAAGAAAAATGTTATTTTGAACCCAATTAACTTCCCCAGTCTAGCTTATTTTATAGCTTGACAACAGCTGGAGGGACACAGCTGAAGAAGCTGTTATAGGACAAGCTTGAGCAGTAAGAGAAGGACTGAATAAGTGGCCTGTGCTACCAGAAGAAATGCCTGTCAATCAACAGCTTCAACACTCTTGCAGCCAACTTTCCAACATGGCCCTCCTTGTCTGTCTCAACACTTTGAATAAACAGGGACCTAAGAAGAGGATTGTTTTGATTCTGTTGCATCCTTCAGTATTTGAGTACTAACACCTGCTGTAAATGTTTGAACTCTGGATTTCTACAAAGAAGAATCTAAGCAAGGACATTATATATACCACCATCACTATACATAACAAGCCATTCAATCTGAGCTAACTTCACTTCTGATTTTCTTCATTTGACAGAAGCTTTCGATGTGCACATCCCTTCAGACATTACCTTCATATCTATTTCTGTACCATGGATCTGTTGAGCTACTGTTTTGATGATGCCAATGACAATATCCTGGAGACCTTCCCTTTCCGAATAGTAATGCAGAATGAGACCCTTCCCCTTCTCTGCATCAGTACATCTGAAGGAAGGGGCTCGCATGCCCGGGTAAATAGTAGCAAGGTGGTCATGCAAAGCATCCAGGTTCTGGAAGAAGAAATTAAAAACATGATTATAAGGCATTCACTTATTAGCTCTGAGGAAAGTGTGTACATATTCTGTCTAATTTGAACATCTGCTTTCTCCTGTTGCCCACATTCCCTGTGCATTTGACATATGATTTTTAGAACTGTCATCATAGAAAGCTTTTCAGGTAGCTTGTGATGTTCTTTCCATCTACTGTGGCAATCAAAATTAACACTATTAAAAATCACTCCAGTTAGTATGAATTCATGCTTGACTAGGCTGTATTTGGAAACCCTCTGACAATTAAAGACTCTGTGTGTGTTTCCCAAACCTGTACCTTATCCATTTTTATCCCTTCCGATTATAGTCCCTATAATTTCCTCTTCAGATGTGAATTTAGGTGTCAAATACAAATAAGCATGTCTCAATAAACATGACTCTTTTTCCTTATTTTCAATAAAAAGGCCTAGTTCTGACATTTGTAACAGTCAACCCAAGTTTACAGGACCTGACAAAGTTTTAAATTTTAATGTAAAGACAAAAATGACTGAAAGACCAACTTCAAATATATATTTTCTCTGAGAATAATTGAAAAAAAGCCCCACAGAATACATAGCACATATAACAGCTGCTGTAATCATGTTTCAGAAAAGATTATCAGGAAACGGAAGAAGTCTTCCATTTTTCTGGTTAATATCCTGGACATCTTATGCATTGAACTTTAAATCTTGAGCAGAAAGAGAAGACCTAAATGATAAATTGATAAGCATATCTAATAAGGACATTAAAGAGAACAATGAGGTCAACATCACACTTAGAACACAAGACTTGCTCTGACTTTGTGAAGCAATTTTCAAGGCTCCAGGTTGCTATTTACTGTATATCTAACACAGTAAGAGCAACTTAGTTTGCTGGATAGTGTTGCAACCCACATAATTATTTACCTATATTGCAAAATTCATACAACTCCTTAACATCTTAAGTCCAGAACACTACTGCATATTTTAAATGTTGTTCTCTTACCCTCCCAAGTAAGTGCTAGAACCAGGCTCTGCATATTGCTTTCTGCCAGCACAAGAAGAGAGGTGAAAATATTTTCAATGTGCTGTCTGGGACATTCTCCACCTTTCATGACCATCTGTCGATCATCAAATTCATGGAACCATACTGAACCTGATTTCATGTGAGCTGTGAAGTGCCTGGACAGCTGCCTCTTCTGGGAGGCCTCCAGAGGAAATGAGATGCTTAGGAATGAATTCCGTAGGATGTACTCAGCCTGGAACTTCCTCCTTCAGCTTTTTAGTTTGTTTTAGATCTATGTTTTTGTTGCTATATCAACACCTCCAAAATAAAACTTGAAGAGCAACAACCTGGGAGTCAATTCATTCCAGCTGTTAGTGGGCATTAAATTGCAATTGCCTGAAGGCAAATTCTGCAAGATCTTTGCAGGGTTCAAGACAATGAAATGGAAAGAGACTGCTTTGGAAGTGTGGATGAGAAAAGACAAAGAGATCTGACTGGCTCTGAGGGAGTGCCTCACAGTCTCCTTAATCAGGTACAGAAATGCTCTTTCAGTACATATGTCTCAGAAACAGCTGGGATATATTGACCTTCTAGAAAAAAACTGAAGAGATACACGGGAAAAGACGACAATCTTTCAGTTACAGTCATCAACACCAGAAGAATTTCAAAAGGAGTTTGTTATGGGAAATGGCGAATATCAAGGCCAGAATTTTATTAAGATGGTTCTGCAATTATTAACATTAAAGTCTGACACAAGTATTGCTAGCATCTGGCACTAGCCCCATTCTGCAAGACTACTTTGCCACCCTGCTACCCCACTTCTGCTGACTTTGTCCAAGAAGTGTCACAGGTGAGCCCATATGATATGCCCTTTAGTCTTTACTCTCTAATTATCCAGACTGTGGACTTGCTCAGGATGTATTGCAGCTGCTTTCTAGTCCCCTGTCGTGGTTTAAGCCCAGGCCATAAATTAGAACCATGCAGTCTACTTCCCCCCCTCCCTTTCTTCCTGCCACTCCTGGAAGGAAAGGAGAATTGAAAGAATGTAACTACCACAGGTTGAGATAAGAGCAGTCCAGTAACTAAGGTATAACACAAACCACTGCTGCTACCACCAATAATAATAATGATAAAGGAAATAACAAGGGAAGAAAATACAACACCTCACGACCCATCAACTGATACCTTGCCCCCACCCCGCAGTGATCCAGCCCTTCTGGGTAACTCTCAGTTACCTCTCAGAGGTATGATCATGTACAGACCATAAGTTAAGCTCTCTGCCTGAATTCTTGGCTCCTAGACTGCTTAGATACATGCCAGAGCTTGTGCTGGGACCAGAGATGCTAATTCTAGCACTCTGGAGAGCAATGATCAGCTCCATGGTGAAACACTAAGGGATCTCCAAGCATGAACAAGCACTGATACTAAATCAGGCAGATGCTGGCCCGTCTAAAAGCAAAAGAGTTGTCACCGGCACCTGAAATTCAAAGATATGCTGTTCAGTTCTGTGTGGTACAGAGCATCCGGAAACTTTTCTAAAAGAGGAATTAGTCCCTTGAAATTTATAGCACTGCCATTATGAACAAATAAATAGAAATGTAAATGATTCCCTAAACGAGAAAACTAACTACTACTGCAGGGTTTGATTTTTATTCAGCAGAAAGCTACACACTGCGTTTCTTAGGAGGTGCCCCTATTCACACTGCTCTTGGGCACGCATTTCAATACGACTTGCAATTCTTCCAGGCCTGTGTTCTTCATAGAAAGTATAAATGTTAGGTTTAGTTGCATCTTTTTTTATTTTTTCCTCTTTCATGAAGTTTGAAGTACCTGTGTTTCATCTACGAATAAGCTCAATTTTCTCTGAGATGTCAAGGGAAACAGAATGTAAAGATGAGATTTATTTTCTCATGCTTTAAAAAGCTGCAGCCCTCAATTATTTCATATACCCTGACTCAGTACAGATTTCAAGAACCACCTTTTGGAACTCTATTATGTATTTTAAGAACCTGACTCAAGTTCAGCACGCTAAACCCAATCTGCACCTATTTTTTTAACAGGTATATGAATTAGTTTCCTGACCTAATCTGACTGCTGGAAGATGCACAAATAATAAATCACAGCGCTGATTTTTCATCATAACAAAAAGCTAAAAAGTACACTTCTGGCAGAGCTACTTGTATATTAGTTCTGTTAAAATTTACAGAGGTATATAATAGCCATATCATCTGTTAACACTGAAATTCAAACAAAGCAGCTTAAAATACTATCATTAGAAGAAAATAAATTTAAGCTGTTCACACTTTTATAAATGTTTGCTGTGCACTACAAATGTGTCCAGTCTTTTCATCATTACACACAATTAAGGAATGGAAAGAAGTATGCTGTACGGAAAAGGGCATGAGGGTAAGGAATAGAGAAGGACTGGCCCATCCA
>JAVHNF010079510.1:17965-30011 GCA_034783455.1 Micropsitta finschii | reverse complement strand
CTGTTCTATGATATAGAGGTGGAGCATGTGGCTGAGTGAGGAGTAAACCCCTAGAGACTTCTGGTAGTTATTTTTGCAGACTATTGGAACAAGTTGTCATGATACCACAGAGTGCTGTGATTATTGATTAGCATTCTGCTAGGAATTTAGTGTTACATGTGACTGCATAGAATGTAGACCTGTGACTCATTTTTCTAGGGCATCGGTGGTTTTACAGTGAAGGCTAGGCATTATTCCATTATATCTGGGCATGTGTGTGAGAGAGAAGGATGGGTGACATAAATAATACCTAAACAGAGTATCTGTTTTCAATTCTGCATGCAGAAAAGGTCATGGTTTGGGAGAAGGAACTGCTAGAAACAGAAATTGATTCCAGCATTGAAATGGTTTGCTTCTTTTCCCTGTTGATAAAGCCAAAGTTGGGATACAAGTTGTTTCTAACCAGGCAGTTTCTATAGCTGAAAATGCTATTGAGAAAATGAAGAGGAACCAGGTAGCTATAAATGTTTGTTTCGCACTGGGGGCTGCTGCAGTATGTCTCTTTGGTGGTCCAATAAGTACAGAGGGAACATGGGAGCAGGATGGGGCTAATGGGGGAGTCGAATATGCTCAGCTTTTAAATAGTGGCCTGATAAGAAGAGGTCATAGAATCACAGAATCGTTTGTGTTGGAAGGGACTTCAAAGCTCATCTAGTTCCAGCCCCCTGCCACAGACAGAGGCACCTCCCACTAGACCAGGTTGCTTCAAGCCCTGTGCCACTTGGCCTTGAACACTGCCAGGGATGGGGCAGCCCCAGCTTCTCTGGGAAAAGTGTACCAGAGCCTTACCGCCCTCACAGTGAAGGATTTATTCGTAATATCTAATCTAAATCTACCCTCTTCCAGTTTAAAGCCATTACCCCCTAATTTGATTAGTACACTCCATGATGAAGAGTCCCTCTGCACCTTTCTTGTTTGCCCCTTTAGGTACCAGAATGCTGCTCTAAGGTCTCTCTGAATCCTTCTCTTCTCTGGGCTAATCACCCAGTCACTACATGCTTACAGGGACATAGTAGCATGATCAGAGTCAACTGGAGAGTTCATTTGGCTTGGTAGCTCTGTGGGGGCTGGAGTTGTTAGAGGGTCAAGTTGGGTGAGGGATGGAAGCTGTGTGTTCATGGAGAAGCTGCTCTGTGTACTGGACTTTTAATGACTCTGCAGTCTGAGAATGCAAATCAGTGTAGAGCTGTCAGAGTGGGTGAGGGGTTCAGCTTCAGGGGTTAGACTGTGAGGACAGCATTTGCTTTTTCAGGGTGGAGGTGAAACCATGTTTGGTGGAAAAATGCAACCCATTATTGCTGTGAACAAATGCTGAATGGAAGCTGGAGTGTAGTGTAACTACTATTCCAAATTTGGTTTTGATTTATGTGGGATTGATAGTAAGGCCTGTGAGAAGGGAGAAGCAGTATGTGAACTGTCTTATAATAGTAAGGAGAACGCCTGTAGTTAGGACCTCTTGGCACTGGCCTAGGCAGTGTGTGTGTACATATCCTTCTGAATATTGGCTGTGTCTCTGTGTCTGTGATTTGTTAAGAGCCTGCAAATAGAGACATATTTATGTAGAGGCATAAGGGGCTGAATCTTCATTTTATCTTATCAGCTTTATAATGATATCCATCTGAAAGGAGAGCTGCAAGGTAGTATTTCTTGTAGATAGGTGCTTAGTGACATGGTTTAGTGGAGGATTTGGCAGTGCTGGGTGAATAAGGTTGGACTTGGTGATCTTAAAGGTCTTTTCCAGCCTGGTTGATTCTGTGATTCATACTGAGTTGCACAAGTCATAGATTAAAACTGTGATGAAGTTTTTTTTTTTTAATTTAGCTAAGGAGAGATGTTTGAACATGGTGTTCAGATTTCAGTCTGCCCAGTGTCACCCTGGCTTCAGACACTAGTGGTGCAAGACAGGAGCCCGGGAAGCAGTGGTCTTGCAGCAGGGTTCTGTCCTGCAACCTACCCTGTTTAATGTGTTTTTAATGACCTGGAGGAGATGAGAAGGTGATTTTTTCATAACATTTATAGAAGACGTGTAATATGTCTCATGTTACTTGTTTTTCTTAACATATTTATAGCAGAGCAGACACTACACTGGAGGGCAGGGCTGCCATCCCAAGTTACCTAGACTGACTGGAAGCATTAGCCACTAGGAGCCTCATGATATCCAATAAGGACAAATACAGAGTCTTTCCCCTACAGCAGCCTAAAGCCACAGACCAAGACTAAGGATTGCCTAGGTGGGGAGCAGCTCTGTGGGAGGCTCTGGTGTTCCTTGGGTTTCTTTAGGCAAAATATCAACATCTTTGTTTAAGGCCAACAGCATCCTGGGCTGTATGAGCAGGAGCACAGCTAGGGGAAATCATTATATCCTTCTGCTTGCCTGTTGTTACACCATATCCACACTACATGCCCAGGTTTTGGTGCCCCACAATGCCAGAGATACATTGGCAAGTGACAGAAATTTAGTGTAGGGCCACAGAGATGGTTTAGGTTGGAGCACTTCCCCTCTTAGCAGAGGCTGAGGGAGCTGGGCTTGTTCAGCCTAGATGATGGAGGGCTTTGCAGGGAGGATGTAACAGACTTGTACTGCCTATGGTGAGGTTTCCATGACACTGTGGTACAACAGGAGCACCATATGAGGCAATGGCCTCAAACATTGGGTCAGGCTTAATAGAAAGAGCAGCTTTTGCTATAATGTGAATCAGGCATGGGAAGCTATTTCCTGAAGCGTGTGTACTGCCAGGGGTGGAAGTGTTTCAGAATGTCCTGGGTTCAGATCTAACAGTAATTTTTCTCCTTCTTAGTATCATCTGGTGCAGTGCTGTGTTTTCAAGTTTAGTCTGAGAACAATGCTGATAACACACCAATGTTTTAGTTGTTGCTAAATAATGCTTAGTCTGATCAAGGACTTCAGTCTCATCCTCTCTGCCAGTGAGGAAGGGCACAGGAAGCTGGGAGGTAGCAGAGACAAGACACCTGACCCAAACTAGCCAAAGAGGTAGTCTATACCACAGCACATCATGCCCACTATATCAACTGGGGGGAGTCACCCTGAAGGGCATATGGCTGCTTGGGTCAGGCTGCGTATTGGTCGGCGGGTGGTAAGAAATTGTATTGTGCATCACTTGTGTTTATTGTTGCTGGTTTGTTTGGGTTTCTTTTCCCCCTTTTTTAGCTTCATATTCTCTCCCCTTGTTATTTCCCTTATCATTCTTATTGGTGGTAGCAGCAGTAGTTTTGTATTGTATTGGGTTTTAATGGCTGTTCTTATCTCAACCTGTGGGGTTTACATTCTTTCAGTTCTCCTCCCCATCTCTCCAGGAGCAGGGGGGAAGAAAGTGGGGGGGGTGGTGACTGAATGGTGGCATGGTTCTGAGTTACCAGCTGGGCTTGAACCATGACTTAAACCCAGCTGGATAAAACTGTGAGCAAGCTGGTATGACTTTCCTTCGAATTGGATGTTCTAGAAATATCAAGCAGGTTCCCTCTCAGCCTGACTGAATCTTTCATTCCTTACCCTGCATGTCATGTCCTCAACGTTACAGAAATCACTTGGGTTCCACTAGGCTGTGAAAATAATCCACATTGGATACAGGGCTGAATCACAGATACCCTAGCCAGCCCCGCTGATATCCTTGACCTCACCTTTCACTTACTGGTTCAATTTTATTTTAATAAATAAATTAGTAATTTATTTAAGTATTTGACTTGCACTGAAAAAGATGCTGGTTTTAACAGAAAGTAGGTATTTTTTCTTAACTCTTGTTCAAAGCTGAGGGCTTCACGTGTCTTTTGTTGTGCCATGTAAAGTTTTTGATTTCTGTGCTTGGGTCTGATTTATACAGCTGTTTTTCAGATGTCAGGGGAACACTTTAGCTAAGCCACACTTCGGTACTTTAGATGCATTTTGAAGTACCTTGTTACAGTTTTTCTCTTCTCATTATATTTATATGTGGCATTGCCTTAACGACAAGGGTGGTCTGGCAGTCTGTGCACCCCGTGGGCAGCTGTTACTAGATTTTACTGCTAAACATCTTTTGGGATAAGTTTTGGTTTTTTTGTTTGTTTGTTCCTCAAGACAGGATGGGAGAAAGGTTACTTTTTCTGTCCTTGACCTGGTTAATTAGTGGTAATAGAAGAAAACGCACATCTTTGAGGTTAACTGCATTGTAGAAGTCACTGTGGCCTTTAATTCCAGAAAGCTGTGTTTCTGTGTGTATGAATGATTACTGTTCTTTCCCACCTATTCTGTTAAAATGATTGGTACTTAAATACCTAAGATTGAGAAATTACATCACTCCCAAAATGTTCTGTATTACAATAAAAGTGATTTGTTGCTCATCAAGTAATGATCTGTGCATTGACTTACATAAGGGAGAGCTAGTTACTGATACAGCCCATCTCTTCAATAAAGAAAAGTATGCAAGAAAACCCCCAAGCAAATAGTGGTACAGGCTCATTTGCCAGTCCTGCTTACCCGGGAGCTTTTATTGCTCTTTGAAAATCTTCCCTGTTGAGGAACTGGTAATCTTACTAGGAAAAGAAGTCTTAGCCAGTATGTCTGAAAGTTTGCCTTATTCTTTTGTTTGTGCATTGCTTCTGCTTAACATACTGGTAGATTCTGCTAGCGGAGGTTTAGCTGCCACTCATTTGGTACTAACCAGCTACAAGGTTCTTTATTTTATGGTAAGCCAGGTTCTTGCACAAACCCTGTTTTTTAGACAGGCAGGATGCTGTTCCCTCACTGAGGGAAGCTAATCTGGTTCAGTTTTGAGGAAATGATTTTGAGCATGATTCTTAATGCTGAATCCAGCTCCTGAGAGTAGGAAGCTTTTGTTCTCTTGTATGCCTATATTGTGAAACATGGTTGTAATTGTTAGATTAAGTTACTGCTACTGTTAATCTCTGGTGGGTTTTCTGAGTAAAGGACTGCATTCTCAGGGGCAATGTCTCAGAATTCAGTGGGAACACCTTGCAGGGTAATAAACTGTTCTTTCTGATGCCTCCGTTCTCAGAGATCCCATAACTACCATGGTCAGACAGACAAGGCACTGCTGGTCAGCTAGTAAGGCACGCTGCTGCTCCTCATCACTTGCAAGGCAGGGATTGCCAGCTGCTGCTGTTGCTGAAGCAGCTGCTTTATCTCTGTTATGGCTTAGTTTGAGGCATAGGTTGTCCTTCCTATTTTGACCTTTGAGTTCAGAGCTGTGCACCAGCTTTTTTCCATTTTAGATGTTAGAGGTCCTATTCTTTTGCAAACTTCATCGAAGTTCTGCAGGAAGTGTTACTGGAGATTCCACGTGGTGTTCCCTTGTTTCTACAAATGCTGTGTTTCAACATGGATTAAAAAGAACCTTGGTGTTTTTTAATATCAAAATAGACATGTTTTGATCTGCTCTAGCAAAATTCCAGTGTAGGTATTTGCATGTCACCTTCCCTAACTTCCATCTACTTCTGTGCACAAAGTATTTAGTATTTTTTTGTTGTTGTTGGAAAAAACATACCTTTCCAAGTCTCACAAAACATATTTTGAGTATCTTCCCCAGAATTGAAGTCCAGATAATAGCTATAAATGAAAAATGCCCTCCTTAAATGATCTGGCAAACAAGATGCAAAAATGATCAGGCAAAAGTATGAACAAGACTGTTCTGTTGATTTTTAAAACAATAACCAAAGCTGCAGTATTGGCTAACTCATCCCTTGAGCTGTGACACTTTGGCCAAATATAAAGTAAAGGGAAAAGTGACATGAGACTTGTTTTGACTGTCATTAAACACAACAAACTTGATGATTGCTACTTAGGAATTTGTATGATGCTCAAGAATTATTATCTTAGTAGGGGGTCCAACTTTCTATATAGAAAATGTTCTCTTTCTCCTCTGGGGATATTTTGGCAAAGAGGGCTTGGAAGTTAAATTTTTAGGTTCTAAATATATGTGATGCAGAAAACACAGAAGAGCCAACTGCTTATGGTATCTGTGATTATAATCGTGCCCACAGCCTCTCTGGGCACCCTGTGCCAGCGCCCCAGCACCCTCACAGGGAAGAATTTCCACCTGATGTCTAATCTAAGTCTCCTCTCTGTCCTCCTTGTTCTGTCACTACTTGCCCTTGTACAGGGCATCCTGATGTTCTGGTATGGTGAACTGTTCATGTAATACTGCATTTTATTTCTTAGCAGAAACTGTGGTCAAGGGAAGTTAAATACTGTGAGACATTAGGAGTTCATGAAATCGTGAGGATGATGACTAGTCTTCATGTTCTGATCTGTAAATTACTGGCAGTGTTGGCAGAACACTGTATCCATGGCAACGTTGTGCTCAACTTCTGCCTTGATCTATGCACACGTGCACAAACAAACAAATAACTGATCTTGTCTCTTGATGGCTCACAGCATCAGTAATAGGGCACTGGGATCACTCCTTGCCAGTCCAGGTCAGGACTAGGTTTTGTTCTGTCATCACTCAGTGTTTCCTCTGATGATTGTGATTGTTACCCTTGCTACTTCAGGCAGATGTCAGTTCCTTCAAGGGATTGTCAAGTTATGCCCTATGCCAAGTTTTGATGGGTTTTGATATCATTGACTCATTGGCTGAGGAACATGTGCATAATTAACATTGCACTGACTTCTATTGTTTTGTTTCGGAGCTGCTTTAAGTGTGTTAAATCTGTTTACCTTATTGCATAACCTTTTCTGCTTACTGGGTTTTTTTTGTTTCTTCTTTTAATCGAATGCTAGGATAGGATCAGTGTGGAAACCAGGTTTTCCCTTTTAACTATAAGGAAATCCTTTCATAATAGGATTTAGTCGAATTGCAAAGGAGAATGGAAAATATTATAATAAAGGGATAGCACGGCAGGAAAAGGCTCAAATGAGATCCAATAATAAAGTTGTTCGGGCGTATACTCTCTAGGAAAGGGATTTGGGGAATTACTGTGATGAAATCTTAAAGCTATGAATCCAAGTGCAATTTAAGAGCAAAAGTCCAATCAACATTATTATTTTTCTGTCCACAATGGCTTTTAAATAAAATTAGCTCTTGGAGAAGGAAGTAGAAGCAAAGGCTTTCATAATATTTTTTTTTCTCTTTTTATTGACTGTACTTCATTCTTCTGACTTGTGTTTCTGTTGTAGAATTTTCCTTTGTCTTCTCTTTATCTGTTATTTCCTCTCAAACTTAGTAAATACTATTGAGAAGAATGGAAATGCTTTGAAATTTTTTAGCTTAATGAAGGCAGCTCGTGTAGCTTCAGCCTTTCTTTCTATAGAGCTGTGCAAGATATTAATGAAGTGAAAATTCACACTGTATTAAAATGCATGTGTTGGATGTGCACCAGAAAAAAGATGTTTATACTTCAATGTCTTGATTTATATTTCAATGTCTTGTGATTTCCAGTAAAGACATTGTTTATACTTCAGTGTCTTTGCTGGAAATTGCTTCACTCTTACGCATTCTTCTAAACTGTATGGTTTTATTTGACCTTAGTTTTTTGGGTTTTAGGAAAACTCTATTATATAACAAGTTCTTGTATGACAGTGGCAAATTAGTCACCTTTCTATCTTTCAGCATTTATACAGACTCTATTGCCATAGTAACTGAGCTCTTCATAGTTGTTAATGTATTAATCCTCAGAACATCCCTGTGAGGTAGAGAGGTGTTCCTGATTCACACGTGAGATACTGAATCATAGGGAAGCTGGGTGATACATGGGTAACCCCACAAGCCAAGGAGAGCAGAGATATACTCTCATTTCTGTTCCTGTGGTATAAGTGCCCTCTTGGTTGAACTGCCTTTTCTCTGCCCAGCTTTCTCAAATGAATGAATTTTAGTGAAATTGGCTGCAGCCATCTGGAATGGGCTCATTTGCATATAAGATCTGTGTGGCTGTCATTATTCATCACATCAGGTTTAATGAACTCTGAAGATACCAAGGAAGGAAATGTATGGACTGCTACTGTGTATTCTCAGTGGATTGTGAGAGAGATTTTTCTTCCTTGGTATCGCAATAGCAAAAATTGGCTGGTTTTAATATTAATGTAGTATACCAGTACTAATTTAATTGGCAATATATGGTTCATATCTCTGCTCATAGAGCAGTTTGTTATTACATCTGCTTTTGAAGGCTGACTGACCTTTGAAACTTTTTAAGCTTGACTTTTGGAAAGATTTGCGTTCAGAGTCCTCTGCTATTCTTGGGATTTTTTTGTTTGTTTTATTTTTAGACAGAACATACTTCACGTGCAGAAAGGAAAAGACGTGATTCATTCGGGATGTTTGACGGTTATGATAGTTGTAGTGAGGACACCAGCAGCAGCTCCAGTTCAGATGAGAGTGAAGAGGAGGTTGCTCCTTTGCCGTCCAGTCTCCCAATTATAAAGAACAATGGACAGGTCTATACTTATCCTGATGGCAAATCTGGCATGGGTAAGTAGGTGGTGCATGAATACGAAGAGTCTGATATTGATGGTTTTTAGCCTGTGCTGTAAGTTGTGAAGGTCCAAGCCCAGATGTTGGCCCTAATGAAAAGGGATCAAAATATCTGTTTTCAGAGGGAAAATATAGTTTGTTCTGGGAGGGGGGAGTTGTTTGATTTTAGCTAAACTGACATAAGATAGATTTTGAAACCTGCTATGAGGAAAGAAATAGAATGGGAACATCCACCTTCCCATCAACTCTGTGTTGTGTATGTATGTCCATGCATGTGTATGTTCTTATGTACATTGCTTTTACTCTTTGAGCTTTGAGGAAAATGTCAGTGTGTTCTCTGTGCTTGGGCATATATTCTCTCTATCCTTTGTTATACATGCAATATGTTCAAATATATTTCTTCCTATACTAGGAAGACCTCATTACTGCTACTGTATGAAGTCTGTTAGTGTATACCTGTTCACTACCCACTGTGAATTTGAAAAGGGATTATTTTTGTCATTGGGAAAAAATATTTTAGCCAGAATCATTAGTGATTAATAGAGCACTCTCTGGGTAGGATCTCGGTATTGTCTCACTGGCATAAGTTGGTCCACAGACTCTTATTCATCATGGTACAACTCAGTGGGTGATGCTGCCAACCTCTAAAGCATGTGACTACAGCTAGAAAAAGTGGTGGGCTGGGATACTTAGGGTATACATAATACATATAATGATAATAATATTATGTAATTTATGATTCAGAAAAGAGATCTGGTTTCATTGAGGATAGGAAGTATTAAATATTTAGAGGAAATCAAGATTGGCAGACCCAGATTCAAAGCAGACGTTTGAGAACCATGGAAACACAGAAATCTGCTTTAGCTGGGCCATTCATTTTTACCAGTGCAAAATTAATAGGGAGCATAAAGGAGGAACTGTTTCACCAATGGTTCGTAGTGTTTCACTGACATTTGTGCTGGTATTCGTATTTTAAGTCAGGGTTTTGGTGCAATTCACTTCATGTTCAAAGCCTCAGAAACCATTTGGTGGTGCCACCTTCAGGACCTTCCTCGTATCAGTTTTGTTCTGATTTCTTTTTTACTGAGGTCCTTATTACACTCTTAATATTTGGCTTTTTCTCTCCTGATCAGCTACATGCGAGATGTGTGGAATGGTTGGTGTCCGTGACGCTTTTTACTCTAAAACGAAACGCTTCTGCAGTGTGTCATGCTCTAGAAGCTATTCATCCAACTCCAAGAAGGCCAGCATTCTGGCCAGGCTTCAGGTAGCGGTACAGACACCATTTTCTTTATATACTTAATATAGTCTGTGTTCATAAAATGTCTACATCTGTAAAACTTGCCAGCTGTTTTAAGATAAGTTTCTTTACACATTGAAATTTTCATATAAGTGATTTTGTAAGCCAGAACTGTATTAGTAACAAACAAATTGCTTTCATAAGCAGAGCAAATTACAGAGAATACTGACTCCTTATTTCATTTCTGCTGCAGTGGCCCTTCTGCAAGAAAAAGACGAGGAAAAATCTTCAGTCTGCAGTATAGTGACTTGAAATTCCATGCATGTCATACCCAAGATACTCTCTGGCTTTAGAAAGCACGAAGATTTACTTAGCATTGTTGTGATTTGGTTTTGAGGGTGCTCTCAACTATATAGATTTGCAAAATGGGGTCTGGTCTACTCACCTAAAATATTAATCAAGTAACCATGAAGGTGTATTTATAACATTGCCAAAAAGAGGTAGAAATGTCAAAAAATACCATTATATCCAATCTCAAGTTTATTGCAAAAAATGCCTTAAGTATGAATTAGATGAAAAGTTCTTCCTTTTGACCTGCTTTTAAAATATATCTTTTTTTCAGGTAAACAGCAATGAATCTATAATGCTGTTCAAGTTGGAATACTAGTACAAAAGGCATATTTTTTGGACATTCTTTGCTACTGGGTTTTAAACTTACTAATTATTATATGTAATTTTATGATACTTAGTCAAGTTCCATTCTGTGTTGACCTAATTTTAGTTAAATCTACTAGAGATATGCTACAGACCTATGGAAAGTTCCTGATGAGAGTTTGAAAAGACTTTATTTACTTAGCTTTTTTTTGTTTTAGGGTAAACCTCCAACAAAGAAGGCTAAAGTTTTACAGAAACAACCTTTAGTGGCTAAATTAGCAGCATATGCTCAGTACCAAGCAACTTTACAAAACCAGGCAAAGACTAAAGCAGGTAATGGCATATGAACAGAGCTGAAACAAATTCTTGGCAAGGCAAGATTCATTAGCAGCTTCCTAAATAAAATAACTTTCTCTTAGCAGCTGTCCCTGTGGAAGGTTTCAGCTGGGGTAACTACATCAATAGCAATAGCTTTACAGCAGCTCCTGTTACCTGTTTTAAACATGTAAGTATTTTTCAATATGTGCTATCCTTTTGTGTGTGTGCATGAGAGAGAGAGTCCCTGATAATTCTGTAATTAAGCTTTGCAAAATATCCATATCCAAATATGCTTCATGGCCTTGACTGTGAGACTTCTAAACTGTGTTAGTGTGACTACTTCTGATTTTGATCTGCCCTTTAAAACCATTCTGAACACCATCAGTTACTTTTAGGATGCTGCCATAATCAAAGAAACATAAAACATGTAAAACATGTTAAACATGTATCAAGTTATTTATTTAAGGTGCAAAATCATCGAATGCACTATAGAGTAACAAAGCAATTCATGCTGTGTTAGAAAAAGTTACAAAAGGCTTTCTAGATTGCATCAAGCTTGCTCCATTATGTTGCACTGATCTTTTGGTTACATATTTGTATTTGAGATTTATTTTTCCCTTAGGTTAGTGAGACCTGTGAGTCGTGCTGCCAGGTAGTGCAGAAATAGAGAAAAATAAAGGCTTTTTATAAATCTGAAATTAGAGGTTGGTTTTCTCTGATTTAGAGTTAGAAAATTCCAAACAAAGAGTTCTCAGTTATTACAGAATATAATTAGGGATGAGGAAAATATTTAGCAGCATCTGTCCTTAATGTGCTTATTAAATTCCAATTATTAGATCTCTTTAAACATTGTCGTTAGGACTTTCTGTTTCTTAAGAAAAGACTTTCTGACATAAAGTGTTTTCTCACTTTTTATTTGGGAAGTTGAAGTGTTCATCTTCTTACAGAAGTTTTATTTTGCTCAAAATGATCTGATGAAAACTGCATTCAAAACAAACATTTTGTTTCATGGAACTTTTCCATAAGGGAGAAGAGACACACATTTTCTGTCCAGTTCATGCTGAGCCCTGTCAAGCCGTAAATCAGTGGGAGTTGAGGGCTTGTGGCAGTTGGCTCTTTCTGAATAGCACCATTTATGCTCAGAGGCCTTCACCATTGCCCGGGACAGAGTCTTGCATTAGTAGAGCTTCATGAACTTGTATCAAATTCCATGTGCTGAAGTAAGCACGTTTGCACTTTGCTTCCACTGTTATGTACATGCTGTAATAACTGATTTCATAAGTATTAAAAGATAGTGTTTGATAATGTGGGCTAAGCTGTTACAAGAAATTCTCCATGATGTATGGCATCCTTAATTAGGATACAGCTACAA
>JAVHNF010079495.1:0-10614 GCA_034783455.1 Micropsitta finschii | reverse complement strand
GGAGTAGTTTACCTCCTGGGAGCTTAAATCATGCACGTATCTTCTTTCTGAAACCTATAACCATTCTGTCAGCTAACACAAGTGCAGGATACACACAAATCCAGTTATAAGTTAAAAATAAGGCCTACCATAGTAACAACTGCCTCTAGCATCAGAGAAGTGTAAAGAAGTTGTGCAACAAGTACTTGTACTTCACAGCACCAGGAAATTCTGCCCAGCTCACCAGGTATAAGAGCCAAGGCAACAGTTAAGTCTGGCAGGCCTTTACTGCCAGGGAGCCTGAAGTGTTGTATCAAGGAATAGATCCTGCTTTGGGCATATGGAAATGGATCACCTATCAAAAGTAAGAATTAGGGAGGAAAAAAAACCACCTTACTCAATAGAAAGTTATAGCCCAATATATAAAAAACATACAAATGTTTCAACAGTTTAGAGGCAGCAACAACAGGAATGCTAAAGATTCCTGCCAAGGTGGCTGTTAACATCAGTGTCTTTCCCCCCCTCCCCAACCTTGTTTTGCACCTGCATCTCTTAAACTAGTTGATGTGCTATCTCAGCTGGCTGACACACATATGGACATATGCTGCAACTTAAAAGCCTGCAAGCTTCTTAATACAGTCAAACAAATATACAGAACTTTAACTGAGGGGGAAAAAGAAGGAAACCAGAACCCAGAAGGTCCAAGCGGCTCAGCATGTCTCTGCATTTTAGAGTCTTGGAGAGACAGGAGAAACCTGCCATTGATTCTTGCAACAGTTCCTTGTAACAGCAGATGCAAAGCAACACAGCTACTGGCCACTTGACTTGAGTTGTTCTTACTTTAGAGGGGAGGGGAAGTTATACAGCCCTGCCTCACTGTGGCATGGAAGCAGTAACGTTACACCCTCAAGATCTCCAGGCAGTTGTTGTAGCAGATAGCTATCCAGTCTGGCTGAGTTGATGCCCACTGTACATTGTTGATTTCTCCCTCTGCTGTATAGGCCAAGATAGGGTCCTCAATGGCACGAGGCATTTGCTGGATATCCCAGATGAGAGCCTGATGGTCATCCGCTGCAAATGGAAGAGAAAATTGGAAATGCAACCAAAGATCTCCATACATGGCTACTGACAGGTATGTAGTCCAGGAAGTTAAGACAGGATAGAGATTTTGTAGTCTGGAAATACAACTACGCTCCAACAAAATCAGCTTGGATCATTATACATTACCTAGGACAGATCTGAAAACCAAGTACTCAGTGGAATTCCTTTCAACTGAAAACATTAAAGAACTAGACTGCAAAAAGCTAAGGAACATTAAGATACTCCAGCTGAGCTAAAGCAGATGCCCAGTTTGGGCACTGGGCTTTGCTACCACACAATAAGCTACTAAGTGTCCACCTCACAGCACTGAAAGACACTCAGGGATTCAAAAATGCAGCTGGGTAGGGATGGATCACACTTACCAGCTGTGCAAATGTGGCAGGATGAATGAGGTGCCCAAGCAATTCCATTTACACACGCTCTGTGGTTGTTTAACCTGGCAACAGGAGTGCAGGGAACTCTGACATCCAGAATCACAACCTGCAGAAACAAAAACCAACCAAATTAGGAACCTGCATTTGTTTCTTCAGAAAACCAAGTATTTTGAGCTAAGGCTATAAATACAGCCCTTTCCTAAAGGATGTGGTTGGGAAGCAAACACTGCTCTCAAAGAATAACTTCACCCTGGTCAATGTGCCAGATGTCTCAAAAGCAGTCAGACCTCAGGGAGAGCTTGCAGGATACACAAGGGCAAAGGAATAGTGCCTCCCTGAAGCAGCACAGCTACTTCAACAGATACCCTGCCCTGTATGTTGAACCCAGAACAAGGTGACTGAAACACCTGCAGGTAAGATTTTATGTGGAAGTTACTGCTCCACTGGCTCACAGACCCCTCTTAAACATCAGTTTAAAATATATGGGCCACAGAGATCTTCAAGTTTACAATGCCAAAGTTACTTAAGTTAAAGTTAGTGCATAAAGAATTGGTGCTTAATCATACTCCAGTTCAGGTACTGACACTGCCCTCTAAAGAGCTGACTACTAAGCAGTACCAAGAAACCACAGCACCCAAAGAGGATGATCTGTCACCTTACCTCCATACCATCCATGGCCATTGTAGCAAGATAGTTGGGATCCTGCTTATTCCAGCAGAGACGCAGGAGTGGATGGTGCTGTGGGTCCTCATAAATGATGGTGCTGTGCTCCAGATAACGGAGATCAAACATCCTCACTGAGCCATCTGCACCAACTGAAGCAAACATGTCTCTGCCACCGCCAGCCCGGCTGAAGGCAATGTCGTAGACCTGTTTGGTGACAGGGCAGAAAAGAAAACCCTGGCTTTAGTGAGCACAATGCCTTCTCCTTCACACCAAGAAAGATGTTATCTATGGACAGCAGGCCTAGCTGGGACATAATCTGTAAAATACTTGATGATCCTAGCAAGTTTTAATGATTACACTTGCCAAAAGGAGGAGGAAGGCCAGACTGGATGGGGTTTGGAGGAACCTGCTCTAGTGGAATCTGCTCTAGTGGAACCCTGCCCCGTGGCAAGGCATTGGAACTGGATGAGCTTTAAGGTCCCTACCAACCCAGTCTGGGATTCTGTGACTCAGGAGCATAGCATAATAAAACAAGCATTTAAGTCCAGATTCTACAATGAGTAACTAGAGTAGTTTTGATAGCCAATAGTAGAGCTTTAATGAGTTTGGTAGTACTCAAAACTGTGTATCTTAATCCTAGATAAATTACCTTTTTGGATCATTAGCACTTTCAAGAAAAAGGGGGAAAACAGAAAAGTTCTGCTTCTTTTCTACCACTTCAAAAGCATGTAATATAAACCATCAGAAAAAGTCCTGTCACCTCTTTGTCATGTGCAATAAGCTGGGTTTTCACATGGCCTGAGACCAGATTTACTCTTCCCAGAACTTGTCCTGTCTCCAGACCCCAAATAGTGCAAGTTGTGTCAATACTAGATGTACCTGAAAGAAAAAACATGTTGTTATCAAAATTAATATGATCACAAAGTATTTAATCACTTACTGGATTAATGTAATACCCTCCAACATCTACAGATTGAAATAGCTACAAGAACAACACGCGACTGAAATCAGGAATGTCAAACAGCCAAGAGCTTACCATGCATTTAAATGACTCAGACCTTTTAGCTGCAGAAATAGTCTTGCACACAGGAATAAAGTGTAAATAGCTCATGTCTACTTCCATCTATTCAGAAACCTGATGGAACTCTGAGATGAACTTTCCCATCCTCTAAGTCTCATGTGCATGTCAAAAGCAAAATTCAATCAGTGTTGCAATACTGTGTGACTATTAATTGGTTGTTCCTGTGGGCTGAATGTGGGGGGAGCAGTAAAGCTCTTAAGAGATGAGAGATGTAACACACAAAAAATAAATCATGTAGTAAATAATTACTGAGACATATTATCACTGTTAATCTCTGGGCAAATCCCCCTGACATTAATGGCTGTTCTCTTCTGGGAAACAAACCTCTGCTGGGTCAGGCATCTTGGATTCACAATTTGTCCCATAGGCTATAATTAAACCTTAAGCATTCAGCCCCCTCCTCCAACTGAATTAAGGGCCCTTGGCTCAACTCCTGCTGCTGAAATGGCTTCACGAAAGACAAAGGTTGGTACACAGCTTTCTATCCAGTCCAGAACACACTGAAATAAGCCACAGGAGTCGATGTACATCAGTACTTAACACCACAACGGCAGCTTACATACCCTGCAGAGTAAGCCTTCCTATTTGCAAATCAGGAACATGCCTAATCCAACTTAACCAATCTATTCTGTATTGAACAGGGCACCTTTCAGTGCAGAAAGTCTCCATGAGCTGCACAATGATGCAGCTGTATGATGCAGAAGTCTGTCCACTGGGTAGTTATCACATTAAGCATGGGACATGCAATGAAACAGCAGCCAGTCACAGCCCAGACTTCACCAGACTGAACTCAGAAGCATGGCTTTTTCATGCTAAACATGTACTGTTTTGTCAGTCTCACCTAGAAGATAAGGATCCACTTCATTCCAGTCAAATGATGTGAGTGGAGCACAGAAATCAGAGTTCTTGTTGTTGTTCAGCAAACACTCCAGCCGGGTCTCTGTTTCACCCACCTTGAGAGAAAGTGAAACATCCAACTTAAACATCCACATCACACAACTTGTTCCCCTTGCACCTCCCAAAACATAAGGTGTTAATCCTAAAGCTCTGGAAAACACAATCTCCATCTCTATCTTCACAAAAGTAACTACCATGATAACTCCACTTCTCCTATAATCTTCATATTCAGCACATTTATTGCAATTAAGGAAACAAATCATCAAGTGCTCTGACTTCATTTTATGCCTTAATACTGTAGCAAGGGCAAGACACCCTGAAAGTGATTCACTTCAAGAAATCTGCTCTCGAGTGAAAATGAGATCAAGACCCAACAAATACCATGGTTCATCTTTCCTAAGGAGGATTTACTCACTCTCCACACTCGCAGATAGTCACCACTAGTTGCCAGCAGGTCTGGATATACTCCCTTGGTGTCTGGGATCCACATAAGCTTGGTGGTAGGGTAGGGGTGGTCAAAGGTGTTCCTGCAAATGAATTCTGAGCTCTCTTCATCCAAACCCACAAGCTGAACCTGTAAGAAGCCATATTCAAAGAAAGCATTTTATCAAAGTACTCATTTATAACTACAGCATTAAGACTGAGTATGTATTTCAGAAAGACACCTTCTGTAACCTCAAGGACATTATAAAAGTCCCATCATGCCAATAGAATGAGAAATCATTAAAGCTTTACTTCCAAGCTGGGGCATGTAAGCCAAGTGAAGTCCACATCATCCGCACAGTGCTTTACTTTGTAGAGATGATCTCATATGAAGCAAAATCCAATCCTAAAGGATTAAAGACCACCCTTCTCTTTTCCACATTGCAAAGCCTAGTTTAAATCACAGGCTTAAACTGCACAAACATTATTGCAACTCATCTTTAACTGAACTGATGCTGGCAACGTCATTTTCAGAGAGCAGGAGGAGCTGCAGTTTGCACAACAACCACCCACAATTAAAGCCCATATCATGGAACTCTTGGCCATAACCCTGCAGATTGTGACAGATCCTGCCAGCTAATTAATCAAGCTGTTTTCAGCATCCCATTACCTAAAATGTTCTGTCACAACTGCATGAAATTAAGATCCAGATTAATCACATCAATGAGTCAGAAAGCAAAACAGAATTCAGACCTAAAAACAGAATTGGAAAGCTCAAAGATTTCCATCATTATCCCAATGTTTTGTGTGAAAAGGCAAGAAAGCAGATCTACTGAAGGATTCTTGGTGACCGAATTCCAAGTTAGGCTTCTTGCACAGCAATGGGACAGAAGAAGGGCTAAATCACACCAGAGTGATGCAAGACAGAATAAACAAGAAACTATCTCCACATAGCTTGGTCATGACAACACCTGAAGTAATGCTTGAAGTCCTAGACATGATGTTATTAGAAAAATATTGACATGTCAAAGCGTCCAGAGAACAATACAGTGCCGGGAGGATGTGTTTGACCTAGCAGTGACCACAGGACCTAACAGGATGAAAGCTCCACTGTGTTCAATGCTGCTCAAACACAAACATCGTGGGGACAGCTCACAACAATGTGTTTGTAAGCTGCTCATGGTAGGAACTTCCTAATACTTTCCACACAGCAGCTTCCCCCTGGAAAGAGTGGCTTAATGGATTTTGTCTAAGATGTTTATCTGGAAAAATCCTGAATATTGTGGGATAAGCAATTTGGTTAATAAACTATACATTTAAACTAGATCAGAAATCTACCCAATTGTTTTCTACATAACAGAAAACCAACAAATGCTTCAGTGGATCTGAAACTATAACACCAGCAGTTAGGAGCCCATTTAGAGATGCTCATAAAAATGCAAACCTTGCCCCTGTCACAAGTCTTTTCCACCCCGTAACAAACCCTAAAAGACCCTATGGGATGCTTCTAGAAACTGTGCTATTTGTCTGCCTCACACTCTATTACAGCTACTCCTTATTATACTTTACACACTGGTATGAATCAGTTAACAATCTCCCAGTCTCCTGCAGTGACTGACACAGAGCTTTCAAACTCCTTTAGGGATCACAAGTACTAAGCCGATTTTACAAAGGAAGCAAATTGTCCTTGGAGATAGAAAATCTCATGGCAAGGGCAGGATCAGAAGACAAACGACCTCTAAGCATTTCTTCTGCTTTGCTTCTGCTGGTTGCAAGCTCAGTACAAGCAATCAACATACTCAGAACCAGAAGCCAGTCCCAAACAGCAAAGGACACACTTCCATTGCTGTGAATGTTCATCTTCCTGCACTGCACCTCCAGGTTTAACCCCTCAGCTGTGTGACAAGCCAGCATCTTTGTGATCTGGGATGTTTGTAGATGTAGGCCAGTTTGGAGAACCAAACTTGCACTAACACCACTGGGCAAGAGCTGCAGATCAGGTGTCTGACCCTGGCAGCAGCCTGTGACAGCTCTGAGCAGGAGGCACTAGCCTGCCCAGAGACAGGAGCAGAAGATACTGCTTGAGAAGCTCTATTCTTTCTTAACTCAGCATATTCAAAGGTATGACTCTTCTCCTTGGACTTGATCACATACAGCAACTACAGAATCCCTCTATTCATCCTCTTGTGCAGATTGAACATGAGGAGATGGAATTAGTTTCAGGATGCTTAATTATATTAGAGCCCTGTCACTCCTTCCTGGAAGCAAGGCAAGATGTGCTGTTGCATGAAGTCCAGCCCAGATAAGAGCAAGGGGATACTAACAGCAAAGTAAACGTCAGCCTGGATATGATTTGAACCATTTTGCATCTACCTGCAACTCATTCCACTAGGAAAACGAGGATCACTGTGTTCCATTTCCATCAGCTTTGTAATTACACTGTGACAGTAGCCAGAAATCCTAAATATTTAATGTTTCTCCAATACATTAAGATATGCTAAAATTGGATCTGGATTGTCATAAAGCTTAATTGCAAGTGTGCAACTGAGTAAAGAAATCATTTCATCAGCATTCTTTAACTTCTAAAAGAATGACATCTCTCTTCAACATGATCCAAAAGATCTGGACACAGAATTAAATAATGCATAGTTTGGTAACAGCTTGCTGCTTTTTCTTGTGTGCTTTGAGGAACAGTGAAGTGAGTTCAAATTACTTTATTTAACCATATCCCTTTAATCTAATTAGTAACTACTAAGAACAACATTCTTTTAGGGTCAGGTACAATCAGAAATATCTCACTGCAGCAATTCATCTTCAACGTGCAATCAAGTTTTCTTTGCATGACAGAAAACAATGACCCTCTGGTAAACCAACCACTCTGAACCCTCTTGATCTGAGGCACTGCTCAGGAAAAGGTGGGAAGCGCATGGTCGTAACAGTGCCTTGGTATGGGAAGAGCTGTGTACAGCACCATCCTCCACTGGTGCATGGTCGTAACAGTGCCTTGGTATGGGAAGAGCTGTGTACAGCACCATCCTCCACTGCTTTCTAAGCTGGACTCCAGTTTTGCCCTGCAGACAGATCCCCAAACCAGCCTTTCCTGATGTTTTCCACACATGGTTCCTGACCCATGAAGCCACAGTCAGGAGTCTGTGGAACAGCATTACCAGGGAGATTTTACCAACAGCTCTGCTCCCTCCCATTGCAGTGACCCACGAGCCATTCTGAAGGCTGACAGCAGTCTCCTAATCCCAGAAGTTCAGGAAACATTACCTGAAATAATTTTAGTTCTTCCAAGCAGAGCAAGTCATTTCTCTTGTACCAGTGATTTATCAGCAAAGGTGTACGAGCTGAAACAGAACTCCTTTGGGGTTCAAGCAGTTCTTGACAACCAGCTTTTGGTATGCTAGTTAGGTATGCCTGTTAGTGGGGGGGCTGACAGAGCTTAGAAGTGCCTGGGAATTGGGGATAGCAGTAAATTAGGGTTTGGCAGTCAATAAATCCAAGTTCTCCATAAAAGAGAGATGTAAACAGGCATTTCACATATGAAACACAAGTATTTCAAGCTCTGGTAATTTCTACAGAAACAGAAAATCACAGCAACAAACGAGACAAGAATCTCTTCTCTTTCTTTCACTCACAGTGAGCACTGCTGCTGCTACACTTGGTGCATTAAAGTCTTCTTAAAAGAAGCCCTAAACTAGAAGAGTAAGAAGGAAAAAGGTACATTCACCTATTTGGTTAGATTTTAAGCAAGCTACAACGGCTATTCCAGACTGTTGGGTTTTTTTAACGTACTAAGGATAAGGAAGAAAGCCTTTGGAACAAACCATTGCAACATCAGGAACAAAGATGTTTGGAGATTGCGAGAAATCTTTAAAGATTATAAATGCAAAGAGAAAGCTGAACTGAAACTGAGTTTTCATTATCCTTTTAATTAGGGCCAACTGCACCTTTAAGTGTATTCTGATGTCAGAAGCTTGCAATATAAAACATCTCAACTGGGAAGGGCAAATTATGCAAGAGGACAAAACTTTCACACGTACCCTGTAAAAATCTTTGACTTCTACTTAACTGCAAAAGCCAGGCTATAAACTCAACTGCTCCAGCCCCTTTGCAGCACAAGGTTATGGACCACTTACACAGGACAACTTCCCCTTAGTTACACCACTGACAAAAGCTGGAGCTGAAAGAGTTTACAACCAGTGTACACCCAACACAACCCTAGAGTACCAGTCCAGGAGTTCCCAATCTGGAGCATGATGCTATTCCCTGAGTGTTTCAGTATCCTCTAAAAGATTCAGCAAAGCTGTGAGAGTCATAAGTAAGACACCATAAAGAAAGTGAAAATTAAACAGCACCCCCAAGCTTATTCTGGTCCCCAAAGTAAAGGGGACAACATCAATATTTGAAGCAATAACAACACTTGTAACTAGCCATTGATTATCCTTCTGCAGTGGAAGGCTGTACCTGAGAGCACTAAAAAAGCACCAAAGAAAACCACACACACACAGACACACAAAAATCCACCCCAAAAGGAGAAAAAAGAACTCTGAAATACCAAAGACACAGCAAACCATCTCAGCAAAGTGAAAGCTTCACCACATTTATTGGTCAATCACATACCATCTTTATTTCTATAGCAGTAGAATCCAGACTGACATTCCCTCATTCTCATACAATTACCTTCCAGCTCTTTACACCACATAAAACTCAAGAGCATGTGGTGCCTATGTGGACTGAAGTCACCAGAAGAGTTAGTCCTGAAGTTCAGAGGGGAACGTTCACAGACAGCAGTGATTTACACTGTCCTACGTGCCTTCTGTCTGCAAGAACTGTGAGTGTAAAGGGCAGAAAAGAGAGGGGCTGACTCAACCTCTTTCCATGTAAAGCCTGAACTGTAAAGAAAACCTGCCCATGCTGTCATTGAAAGCAACCCCAGGGAATGGGCCAAACTTAAGGAGGTAAAGGCAAACATAAATGCATACCCCGTGATGAACCACTTCAACAACCTCTAAACAAGCAACCTGTTGGCAAGTTTGTTGTTTTGGCTTCTCAAGAGTACACACTACAAACCCATTGCCAAGTCAGGCTTTAAACAAATTCAGTTCTCAAGCTGCAGGATCTGCCTCTTCCCAGCAGCACTCCCAACGGAAGGAGACAACTCATCCACAGCCAACTCATCCTGCCTGAGCTACAAAGTGCTCAGCACAAGGATCATGTCTAGGGCAGTAATGTAAGTACTGCAAGATGTCACCTGGGCAGTACCTTCACTCCCTCTCATTATACCCTGCACAAAGCTCAGTAATCCCCAATATCAACCTTCTGACATGATTTTCCACAACCTGACAAAGCTACAACGCACATATGCTACAAACAAACAAAACTGTAGTTGCAAAACCTTTAGTTTCACACAAACTTCAGGATGCTCTATAGCTACGGCCTTTTCCTCATCCCTCTTATCTAGATGAATTCATTACACCAGACCAGCACATTGAAATCTGGTCAGAAATGACTGCACAAGTGTTTGGAGAGCTGAACATGCAGTCTCTATTAGTCTCACAGTCTCAACATAAAGTTCTCCACTTGTATCTGGCATGGAAACAATGAAGATATAATCTCATGCCTCATTACACCGTTGTTCTAAGAGCAAAGTAAAGGTACTGAGTGATCAATGAACATGGTTTAGATACTTATGAAAATAGGTTATCACACAGAAGTCTTGACAGCAAGAAAATATCACGAGAACAGCAGAGACAGACACCTGTACATGAGCAAACTTCAGTTCTGGCCACAAACTATCCCTTATATTGACAAAAACCCAGGCATGCTCCAGCAAAGGGCCCTTCCTCAGCAGCAGCACCCATGGCTCTTCCCACCCCAGTCCGTGTCTCCCATTAGCTAAGGACTCACAGGAAGGAAACCAGCCTGAATCTAGGCCAGCATCCTGCCCTTCAGGGGAATACAGAATCAATCAGGTCGGAAAACACCTTTAATCCCATCCAGTCCAACCCTTACCATTCCCAGCACTGCCAAGGCCACCCCTAACCCATGGCACTGAGGCCTCATCTCCACGCTGTGTGAACCCTTGCA
>JAVHNF010079485.1:0-14922 GCA_034783455.1 Micropsitta finschii | reverse complement strand
TAAACTGATCTTACTGCTAAGTATGACTACACTAGGATCTCTTTCCAAGAAGGTCTCAAGGCTATATAAAAAACCCAAGCAAGGTATATCATATTCTTGAGGACAAGTGAAGATTAATTTTGCACTGGAGTTCATTAATGAGATCTGTGATCACCTTTATCTGGACTGATATCTGTCATGACTGGGAACAATACTGAGGAGCAAGAACTGTTATGATACACTCTCTTTGGAGTGTTTTAACTCTAAATTTGTTAAACTCTGTTAATTATTTTAATTTTCATCTGGTTTTGCAGTAATGGCAGTTTCTGGTTTTAGATGCAATAAATTCCAACAGTCTAATCTTGATTTTGATAGTGGTAGGGTCATCACTGGGTAATAATATTCAACAAGAAATACTTCTGACTAACAGCTCATCCCTTGTGTCAGCCTCTTTAGATGATGGAGTCCCAGTGGATCATAACAGCCTTCTTTTTAGTATGAATTTTTGTGATCTCATGAAGATAAGAATCCACTCACATAATAATATTCCACTATTACTCTGAGGAACTTCTATAATCACCTTCCAGAAAATTAACTGTTATAAGTTTGTTAACTTTTGATGCGCAATTGTAAGATAAAATTTGTGCCACAGCCAGCAGCAGCAGTCAGGCTTAAGTTCTCAGTAGCAGTTTTCTGTACATTACTCTTCTTTGTATTTGTCTCTCCATCTCTTTCATTCACATTCATTCATGCTGTTCAGAAAAATCTAATGAACCTAAAAATACTTCCTACTATTAAGTTTGTCAGGGCATAAAAGTAAATCAAGCTTTTGTTTTATTATGGTAATGATTTTCATTATTAATTTAGGAAAGGCATAGTTAGAATTTTAGGATGTGAGGCTGTTGATTTCTGTGTCCAAACAAATAAAAGCAAAAGTTGGAAATAATACAAAACAATGCATAACATGATTTGGAACAATGCAACAAATAAGAAAAACAAATTTGCCATCCCCACAGTCATTTTACTATTGTTACTTGGCTATACAATTCTGATTAGGTATCAAACTCTATATGGTGTTTAATGGACCTTTTACTTGCTAAGAAATAAATGTATTGCTTTTGTAATTGAAACAAAGTAAAAATTACATTTGACTTTTGTATCACAGTTATTTTGAAAGTATTGCAATCTTTCAACTGTAAACATAAACATATAAAGCAGCAGCATTTTACTTACTTGACAAAAATATTTTAATTTGCAACAAAAAAATCTATCTATGCAAGCTAGTGTCAGCAATTCCAATCACAAAGGCTTAATACTTCACAAAAAACAAGCAAAAAAAAAAAAAAGCGCTGCATAAGGCACTTAATTTTTTATATGATAGTGTTTCTGAAGGGCAATTTTTCTTCAGGACGGAAGCAGATTAAATGTACTGGATATATTCGGTTTTAGCTGGGCTTCTTTTATAGCTTGTCTTTATAGCCTTGAAAAGATGCAGTTTAGAGAGGTCTGAGATTTTTACCTTACTACCTCCAACACCAAACTAACATGTAGCATCCAATTAAGATGTCCAGGCATTGTAGGTGGCACTTAAAAAAATGTTCATTCAAAAATGACATCCAGTAGCTTAAAAGGAAGCCCTAACTGCTTTGAATTCTCCATCTGAGTTTTGTATGCCACTCCACGCATGTCACAAGGTTCAGAGGGAATATCTGACACGACACATTCTCATTGCTTTGTTTAATACTATATTCTAGCAATGCTTTTCAAACTAGATTTTTTTTTTTTTTTTGTGTGTGTGTGTGATAGAAAATCATCCCTGAAAATAAACCTACAAGGACAGAAAGGAGGAATACTGGATGTGTGACATCTGGCACACATAAGGTGCTGAATGACTGGAAATCCTGCTCAGCCTTATTTCTTCATCTGAGCATCTTCCAAGGACATCTCAGGTGCTGAAGGAAGTCATACAAAGGCTCCAGGAAAGAAACCCGACAGAAGTCTTTAAAGCATTGCTAGTGCTGAAGACACTACTCATGGGTGGGCACTCTGCACCTGAGCAGAGCCCTGTGACATCCCATGCTTCCCCAAACACCCCACCTGAGGAGGGCAGAGCACAAAGCTGAAAACAGAGGGATGTTTCTGGATACAGTGCACCCCCATAGTCCTGTCCTGAGGCCCCCTGCACCCCACATGTGGCATTGGAGAGCTGGGAAAAATACTTTGATGCTGTGCTGGGAGCATCCAACTTGTCCTTTCTGTAACAGGGAGGATCAGATGCAAGCCTGAAAAATGGGAAGGTTCCTGCAAGGGCTACACACCATCATCTGGATTGAAGCACAGGAACAAGGAGAGAAAAAAACACATTTAGCTCAATAATAATTATAAGAACAAGTTTATTAAATAAATGAGCTGCGTCTATGACAGAATTGACGTTAAAAGCATGTTTAAAATGACTGTCTTTAGAGTCAAAGACAAAATAAAATGGTTTGGTTTGCTGAAAGCAAAAGAGTATTAAGCAAATGCCAATCTTTATACCCAGTCTATCAATGAACCACGTATATTAAAATTCAAAGTGCTATTAAAGCACCAGTGAAACAATATGTTTTTTCTTCTCCTTTGGTGGTACTATATTTTAATTAAATTTAGATTAACACGCCTGCAAATATAGGAAAATATTATTCAGGAGTTTAGCCTGTTCTTAAAAGCAGGACATAATTTTAAATATACATTGATGCAGTTTTTATGATTTTTTTAACACAATTTTAAAGAAGAAATTACTTCCAATTAAATATGTATTTTAATATTTTTTTAATATTTTTATTACATATCTTATGAAAAAATCTTTAAATACAAGAGGAAGTGTGTGTGTGCACACATGCCATGTGTGTGTGAATGCATTTGTTCATAAGCTGAGAATGTTATAGTCTCTAAAAAGAATCATGCATTTTGGTACTATTCACAGACTTTTAGGATGAAGACTAACATGGGAAAAGAAAATTATGTGATGGAATAACAAAACTAGTCCTCAGTTTAAAGGTTACAAATTATTTTCATTAGGATTTGCACAACATGAATGTATTACGGATTATGTACTTACCAAAAATAATAAATGGATACTTTCTGGCAAAAGAAAATACTAGAATATTTTTCTAAAGTGTTGTCCTTCAGGGAACTCGGGAAGCTTTATAACCATTAATTGAGCCTTACAACACTCTGAGGTAGGTATTTGTGAGTAAAATGAGGATCAGAATGACTAAATGATTTGTCAAAGTCACAGAAAGCCTTGACTTTCAGTGGTTTTGCTGACAAAAAGGAATGTTTTTACCACAGGGTAACTATGGACAGCAGAACCACAGCAAACACCTGTAGGCTTCAAGTAGAAGAGTGTCCACAGGCAAGACAGAGTGTTCATAAATTTTCTTAGCTGACTGTCCATAACATTTGCCTAATCTATGCTAAGACTCTGGAAAACAAGCAAGTACCATGCACAATTTTTATAGTCCTACCTGTATTCTAACTTAACATAAAGTCACTGAGGTCTTACTTTCAGATAAGCCAGGCAGAAGGAAGAAAAATCTGTAGTCTCTCCTGAATACCTTGCTTTTGTCCCTTCTACAAAGTATCTGTTTTCTTACAGCACTACAGAAATTAATGATCTCATGCACACATTCATGAGTTTTTATTGGTCCATGACTGTTTAGAACTGTCTAGGAAAATAATAAAAAATGCATTGGCCTTTCTGCATTGTGCCAACTTGAATTACTATGTGGTTATTGTGCATTTAATAACGGAGTTCCCTGGTGCTGTGCTGTTACTTACAATAAACACTTTGTTCCCTATCAGGTACAGGTAGTTTTTATAAAACTTTGTTTTCAAAGTACAAATAATACTGAATTATAGGATTTTGTAGTTCACAGACACATGCTTCAGAGGTCCGTACACAAGTAGCATTTGCTTGTGAGTATTTATTCAGTTACTTTGAAAAGGCTCTGCAGTTTATTAATTGCCTTCTTTTATGTACCCTTAAAGATTTTATGTAACTCACCATCCTTCTAGTTCCTTTTTATTACTCTGCTCTGTTCCTATCATTATAGCTGTTGTGGAGTACTGCAGCTTTCTACATTGACTTTATTCACATTCTTATTTAGTCTTGATCTGGTAGTGAAGGGATAGATGCAAAAGTGATGAGAGTTTGGTTTATCCTTAGCCTTTATTGTCAGATACCCACAAGGAAATAAAGCTTTGATCTGCTTCCTTAGAAAGCTAATCCTGGTGATTATGTGAAGATACGTGCAGTGGTAGCTGTAGCATATACATCTTTAATCTCTTGGTGTTGAATACTTAATCCAGTAAAGATTCTTGGCAAGAAGATTTAAGAAAGAACAAAATAATTAAACTGTTCACAGGCATTGTTTTCAGGAATGCAGATTTGGTAGCTTACTACTTTGTTTGCTTGTTTTTTTGTAAAGGGGACACTTTAACAAAATCCTATCATTCTACAGCGGTGTTTGTGAAACACACTATTTTAATTGTTGCAAACTATTAAACACGCAAATGTCCAGCTTCCACATCTCAGAAATAAGACTTTGGTATGTGCAGATATGATTAAGGTGGCTATAGCAGTGTAGACTTTTCAGTTTGCTTTTGCATCAGCAAACTGATGGCCTTAGCCACCAGTTTTCCTTTTTGATGCAAATGGAGTATGATGTGTTATAAAAACAATACATAAATGACTGCAGATTTTTCCAAGTAATCAAAACTGAAGCCTAAATGCTGATCGCTGACAGCATATCTGCATACTTGCATACACAACTCTTCAGTCAGTATCTGGGGAGGTAAAATTATACTATGCATATCTTAGGAAAGAGCATCATCCTGATTATCTTTGATTTTTCTTCAGACAGACTGGTCTTAGTTGTGCACCAACTATGGCCATTTTTTGTGCTTTGATACTCATGGAATTGAAATTCCCCTCTGTGTGTGTGTGTGTGTGCATGTGTGCATGCACATACAGGCACTCAATGTCCTGGAGTACACAGTTATAACATATAGATGCCACCAGATTCTCCCTGGTGTAAGACAGGTTTTAGATATCTATTACCAGCATGGCTTTTCTTCACAGTAACATTTTGAAATAATAAATAAAATGATTGAGCTTTTCAATATAATAAACCTTCCTTTATTACAATATGATCACACTTAGTTTGAACTTAGTTGTTGTTATCCCTTGTTGTGTTTAAAAAGCACAAGGTATAATTAATTGGTGGAACTCATTGTCACAGGTTATGATTCATGAACTGTGTATGAACATGAGTTCAAGAAAGAGCTGGACAAACATTCAGGATAGGTTTCCAAGCTTACTGGGAAGGATGACCCAGATACTGCCTGTGACTCAGGCATTCTCAAAACCATTGGCTGCCAGATGCTGACAGAAAGGGATCACACTATGGGCAGAGGAGGAGGAATGAGTCTCTTCCCATGCTTTTTTCCTGTCTGCTATTGGAGACAATGCATGCATCTAAGCTGATGTTATATGCTTAGTTCAAACTAGCAATTTAAACTTTTCCTTGGCAGAGAGAGACTCATGGAAGAGAAAGAGAAGAAACTCCTGAAGCTATTTTACTGTTTTCACTCTAATATATACAAATAGGAGATGAAATGCCTCTTGGAGATGCACATTTCTCTACTATTAAAGAGGACTGAATAACTTATACTAAGACCCTAACTTGTTCTGTATGATTTTCCATAGTTTGTCTATGGAAATTAAAACTCGAATTCCATGGAGCAAAACCATATCAAGTTCCTTATGGTAATTAGATGTTTATATAATAAAAAATATGCATGAAGAGTCTTTTAGAGAGTCAATGAATGATCAAGGTGCAGGACAGCCTCTCATAATGACAGTGGGGAGGATTGCATACAAAGAAACCTGTTGCAAGTAAATTAACCTCTAGATGCGGTTACAGATTTTCCTGCCTGTTCCAGTAAAATGCTTGGCAGTTTTGGCTATCACATTCCTGGCTGCTTGCTGCTGAGGCTGGGCTCTGCTTCAGCCTCTCTCGCGTTATTTGACACTGACGCGAAAGGGAAGTCTATAAGGAGAGCATATTGCACTTCAGGGTCATACGTGGAATCCATAGTCTGATATCAATATTTTCAAAAGCTCATGTGTAACATCTCAAGATTTATTTTCTTCCTGTGTCTATAATTCCCCATGTGAAGTTTGCATGTCACTTAAGATCTAATCTTTTGACTTTGATCTGATAGGGTGACATCTCGTGCTATCCTTTTGGTTTCATTTTCTTCAGTACACTGTTCACATAGGTTCACTTTGCATCTTCATCCATTCTTGGTCACAAACCTCCCAGACAGAAAAGATTATATATCTTCTCCAGACTGAAAAGAAACAAAAGTGAGAGGCTCTGAATGTTACATGAGTTCAAATGTTGGGAGATGCTCAGATAGAACTGTTACGTTTAGGCCATGGGAGTACATAAAGAGCACTTTAGTACCAGGGTAAAGGAGGGGAGTTTTCTTATTTCTGTCTTTGTGTGTTAAGCAGCTATCTTTTTGAAAAACATTAGGATTTAAATCCTGTGGTAAGTTCAAAACCAATATTATTAAGCTATTAAATAGCCTTATTTTTTTTAAATTGATGATGTTCTTTCATTGAAATGTCAAGAACGTCAGAAGAATGAGGTAGCAATGAAATCAAAATCAAGAAATTGAAAATGTTTCCAAAATACTTTCCTATGAAAGTTAGTGGGAAGGATGGTGAACAATTTTATACACCAGTCCTGCACCATTAATTCCAGTGGAAGTTATTCCATTTGAACTGGAATGAGATCTAACTCCTGCTTAATGAAGAAAGTGTTTACTAATTTTCTTTGAGAATAAAAATATTCTTTGAGAATGTACTCAAAACTCAACTTGAGAATTTGGATGTGAGATTCTGCTGAGTGGTTCGCTTTGTAGGGAGCACAGCAATTGGTTTCTAGATAACATAGGGGATATTCTCCATTGCCTTTCTCAATTTAAGAAGTCGTACAGCATCGTTGAGAAGGGAGAGGCTTGTTAAGAATACAGCTGGCAAAAAGCAACCATAATTTTCTGTGATTTCCCCCTTTTTAAAGGAATAATAAAAAAAGTTATTTCTGGAATTTTAAGGAAAGCAGTATGTAGATACAGAAGTATGGGCCAGTCACTACCACTGCACTAAATCTGCATGCTAATTTGCATCAGATTCCCCTCCACAACCGGGCTTCAGACCAGACTAAGGTTTGCCAGGATTCTCTTCTCATGCACACATTTAATTTTCCTTTTCTGGAAAAGCAGAGAGAAAAGATAGTGCGCATGCAGGTCTTTCCCTGACACAGGTCATGTATGTTTGACCGCTTTACAAAGGGCTGGAGAAGAACTGGAGACTAAATGTCCCAAGCAGAGGATACTCCAGGCAGTCTCTGGTGAGAGCTCACCTGCACTTGCCTCATGTAGGTTTGGTTGATGAAGAACTGAGAAGGTATCCTATGTACCTATTACTCATGCTGGCCTCTCCCACGTGGAAAAGACCTGGTAGCTGCTGCAAAGTTGGCAAGGAGCTAATTGGTGATAGCTGACATGAAAACCACTTTACAGATTGCTTAAAAATGCTTTTGGTTCTTTAGTTGCTACTACTGGTGCAAGGTGAGCATAACTGCCTGCAACAGTGTCACTGAGGTTATTTGATTTTCCTATGCCTTTGATTCATTTGATCTCCCCTGTTAGTAAACTAGGGCATGCAATTTAGAAATGTAAACATGTGTAACAAAGCTATCACTATTATTTAGAGCAAACAAGTAACTGGCTGAAACCTGTGACCCTGGCACAGTACTTCAGTCTACAACTGGACAGACACTTTAATTCAGCTTGCGCTAATACTGCTGTGTGTAGAAACAGTTTCACCTCCATTAAGTTCTTATCCCTTCTCTGTGCCTTTCTATCTTTTATTCTAGCACAGACATTTCTGCAGCTTCACAAGGAATCAAATCAGGAAATGGTATGGTAGAAATTTACTCTTATTCATTGCCAGCCACAGCAGTTTCCCTGATTTGATTCTTACTGCACAGGTTTATGCTGGCTAAGTGGTTCTGGGAGAGGGAGCAACACTGTTCAGTGTCGGTGATAGTTTATATTAACTTAAGGCATTTCTTAAGCTGTAGCTGAAAGGTGCAGTTCTGTGACTGACTTATAATTTACATTGACATAAGCCAAGTTTGTGACAAAGTCTGCCATAGTATCTTTGTGGCCAAATTAGGGAAATAGGACGTATGGGTGGATTACAAGGTAAATGAAATCTGACTGGTTTTTGGGCTCAAGCAGTAGCTGGCAATAGTTCAAAGTCAAAGCAGCAGCTGGTTACAAGTGGCATTGCTCAGGGAGTTATGCTGCAGGACCTCTTGAGGTCCCTCACAACTTCCATGATTCCGTGATTCTAACCCCTGGAAATGTTACCATTTAAAAAAGCAGCCCCAACTCTTCCTGCATGTGCACACTAGGAACTGTTAGTCTCAGTTTTCAGATGACAGTTGTTTTAATAGTTATTTTCCCAGTAACAACTTGGATAGAAGAAGGAGAAGGGTCAGCAGAGATAACAATGGGGATAAGACTGCCCTTCATGTCACCAGCATGGATTTAAGTCTGTCACACTGACTTAGCTTACAAGCAACAACCTGGGTCTGTTGCAAAGCACAGTGAAGGGCAAACTAACACCCCAGATGATGAGTCTACTATGCTGAGCTGCTTCAGTTCATGGGATGAATGGACACCTCTCTGAAATCCTGGCTGGCAACATCTAAGAGCTTTTTAGATCAAAGGCAACAAGTTTTTAGAGCATGTGGAAGTGAGAAAGTTGGTGTAGCTATCAAATAACTGGTGTCCCTTTTGTTCCCTCTGACCTTTTGGTAGCAACCTCCAAGAAGCAAGTCACGAGTTTACTTGCATTGCTATTTCTCAAATTCCATTCAATAAAGTCAAGCAAATGGGTCTCTGTAAGCAAATGACTAAACCAAAACACATTTTCTAAAGATAGTTTAGACTTGAAGTGTCACCAGGGAATAAAGAGAAGAGGTTTCTCTCCATACTCCCAACTGGAGACAGATGGGGAAAAAAAACTTGTCATCAGAGACCTATCATTCAATGAACCAGGAAAAGATCTGACTTCATCTCTGACAAGTAGGGCATTGCAAACAAAATTGTTCTGTGCTGATGACTGCAGTGAGGACTGGCAGACACTGAGAGCTGTAAATACCAGGAGTTCATAATATTTCCTGTGGGATGAAACACTGACTGCTTAACAAAATTAGCAGGACTGTTCCAAAACCCCTTCCCAGAGCTCAAGATCTGACCACACCCTGAATGCTGGGACCACACATGAACATGTAGATCTGCTGTCTCAAAGCAACAAGACAAAATTACAGTGGAATCACCACCCAAGTAATAAATCTTACTGTCGGTAAGGTTTCCTTGTTGTTGGGTTTTGTTTTGTTTGTTTGTTCTACTCCTAGTGTGCTGTCTTGGGTAACTGCATTAAGCTGACAATCTTATTTTTGTCTTTAAAAGGTATTTTTGTTCTTCCATGTTTGTGAACACTGGGCATGTGAGAAGGCTGGGGGAAGGAATGAAGGGTATTGTTCTTGTCACACTGTTCATTTATCATCTGTGACTTGAACATATTTGCTTCAATACTGGCTTGGAAACTCTCAAATATTAGAGTGAAACTCTGTTTATGGGATGTGGACAAGAAAACAGAAACATTGTCAGGGTCTTTGGCATGGCTTATTATCTCTGATGAGCCACACTCAGTATTTTAGATTTTGGCATGGGAGAGTTTGTCCATTCAGTAAATTTACCATAAGTGCAGCTGCATCTGGTGTATATTGAGTAAACCAGTTTTAATAATAGGAATCTACAAGGAACTGGAGTAAGCTGTACTGGTGCAAATCACAGCTCCAAGCAGCTTTGTCTGGCTCTGCTAGAGGCTGGCAGCGATATAGCTGTTCTGGTGGAGAGCAAGCAAAGGATGAAATCACAGGAAATCCACAATGCGGTTACAGTCTTTGCCTGAGACACTGCAGATGACAAGCATTTTGCAAAGCCTGGTCCAGTAGACAGAGAAGACAGCTATGCAGCAGTAACGTGTGATGTGGTTTTCCTTGGTTTATTTTTCGTACAGAGTTTTCATAAGACAGAAAAAGAACCTTCAAATTAACACATTTTTGTAAGGTGTGTTTGTTTTAAGAGAACCTTTCTTGAGAGAATTCCCTACCCTCCCTCCTTAAAAAAAAAATCACTTGAGAAGAAAGGGAAACATCTCTGTGTGCCTCAGAGTAAACATGCCCTGCTGGGCTCCTGGCAGGCACTGAGCCCACCCCTTCAGAAAGAAATCAGATCCTGAAGCAAACTAGGTAAAGGAGAAAAAAAAAAAGAAGAAGCTGTTAAAACATTTTATCTCTTCCCTCAGCCTAGTGCTATAGATGTGATCCTTTCAGTTGTTTGGCTTGTGTGCTGGAAGCCTTAGACCCTCTGCAAGGGGACGTTACATAGGGTAACACAAAACATTCCCATCTCGGTCTTCCTCACCACTGTCTTCTTCATCACTGCCTTCCTCTCCACATTCTTGGAAGACAGTCAGAAGATTTATTGCATAATTTCTTTGGCGGCTGTTAACTGAGTGTGCAGTTACAGCTTGGTTTAATTAAGAAATCAGAGTAATTCTTTTATGTAGGTCACATCAGTTTTTGATTCTGAATCTCATAAAGTTCTAACCTCTCTGAGAAGTCAGCAATGTATGCATGGCTTAAAAAAAAATTACTTTCTTAAATGCCTCTGAGCGTTGTTTATGCCTGCAAATGCCATTGCCCCTTTCTAGATAAATTGTCCGAGAGATCTTTGTTTAGATGTGGCATTTAGTGAAATCTATCCTTTAGCAGCAGAATAAGTGTTTTCAAATAGGGTTCGTAAGTACAGTCTAAGTTCCTGATTGCTTGAAGTACGGCCATGCTGGAAAAGGAACAATGGATGATTTGAATTTCCTTTCTTTATCTCTCACCGCTATTCATATCAATTGGAAATGCATAAAAATCAAATATTCACAGCCTGTTGAAGAACAGGGATATGCTGGCTCAGAGATATGGAATATTTTTTTTTTTTTGTTATCTAAATCAGTGACTTCATGAAAAGGAGGAGCCTGATGTCTATAATGCTCATACATTTATTTCTTTTTCTTGGTAACCAGAGAGCATGAAAGTCAGTGGATGTTGGCAACTGCTCTCAGAACACTATATCTGTATGATCATAACAATAACGGCCTCACTCCCTCATTATATTAGACTGTCGACTTCCAGTTTGTCTCCAGGTCCAATCACCCTTCCTCTCCTGATCCCTGAAGGTACTGTCATCCCCACATGTGATATTTTAAATCTATTTGTATTATTTTTAGAAAGCTTCCTGATCTTTTTCTGACTCCGTATCAGCAGAGTTAATGCAATATTTGAGTAATACTCCTAAGACTACATTTTTAGATATTAAATGAAAAGTCCACTCATTCCTACGCAGTATAGCGTTTCAGCCCTGATCCTGAAGCTTCTTCTAGTCCTTGAAGACACAAGTTATTTAAAGTATTTTGTAACCCATTGAGAAGGTTACACCATCTTCAACAACATTTTTGTTGCTCAAGTAAAATGAGCAATGTACAATCAGCAAGGAGCAATGTCTTCATTTCTCAAGGACAAGAGATCTCTCTACCAAAGCATTATGCTAAATTATGCAGGAACTGTATCTTTCTCAGGATTGGTCCAGAGCTCTGAAATTAACTCCTGCAGGCTGCATTACCTTCTGTTTTGCATAGCCTAAATCTTTCGAGTCCCCTAACTTATAAAGGCATATCAGCAGTAAATGCTTTACATTAAAGCAAAACAATAAAAATCCTAAATAACCCTGGACACAAACATACAAAAACCTTACTGAAACAAAGCCTTTGCTGAGTTCTGCTTTTCTTCTTTGAGACTGATGAAAGAACAAAGAATGTGGGAAAAATGTCAGTCACACATATTACTTACATGAAAAAATAAAACAGACCAGAGCCTGTTGTCTGTGCCCAAGTGTGAGCGCTGTGGTTGGAATGTCAGTTAAACATGTCCCCTTTTCCCTTGTAGTTCCTACTGACTAACATGTGATCCCCCGAACCATGCCTGGAAGTGACTGCTATAGTGCTCAGAGGTTAAAGATGTGCAAGGGAGAATGCCAACACTTACATGGTATGAATAGTCACAGGCCAGTACTCTAGCTTTACATAATTTTGTTGTGTAGATGTAACCACTGTGTAGAATAACAGCCAATGTAGTCTGTTAGAAAATAAGATGCAAGAGAATGAAGAAAGAGGAGAACAGACTAAGATGAAAAGCGAAGAGCAAGTTCAGCAAAGTTTGCAGCATATTACTGAGGTAGGAATTCAGATCTAGGTGTTTAATATCACACTTCAGGCTATATGGCACTATCTGTATCATCTAGAGGTAGGATGCCAACATAATGAAGCACTGCTTATTAAACCTTTTTGAAGGAGAGTTGGAAGGAATCTGCCCATGGAAATGGTCCAGAAAAGAGTTACAGGCTGCATGGAGGGTCTTACTTTTCTCCCAAGCTCAATGTATAATCGTGCTTTTCTTCATTCTGGATGCTGTTTTTCTGCTTCTCATGTCCCAGGCAGCCTTCCTGCATTTACTTTCTTTCCTATGCTGGCCCTGGCAGTAATTGCCTGTGAGACTAGGACTGTAGCAAGAAATGTTTCTTATTTGAAAAGCCTGGTCTCTCAAAACTGGATTAGCACATTGCGTGAAGTTGGCCAGATATGGAATTTGCAATGATGCTTGGCATTATTTCTCAGGGTCAACCAGAGCTGAATTATAGAGAACCAGTATTGTAAAGCTGGCAACAGAATCAATATTAAATACCTCCTGACCTGCTGCAAAAATCATCTCCTAACATAGTTTTTAGAGGGTCCTGGATAGCCCACCAGTAGGGAGCAACAACCCTCTCCTATAACTGAAGCTCCACCACCTTCTTCTTTGAAGTGCTCCTTCATGCTCTGGTAGCCAAATTCCACTTCCAAAAATTGCATGTGCCAGATTTTCCCTATCAATACATTTCTTCCTTCTTCTGTAATGTTTCCATGCCTGTAGCATTTCTGCTAAACACAGATAGGAATTTACTGGGAAAGATAAGGAGGCCCCAGTGCTTTTTATCGCCATACCTACAGCACAGGTATAGATGCCTTCTAGTCACATGGCAGTGTTGCTGTAAAGGAGCTGTGCAGTTCCTTCTCTCCCACATGAAAGTCTGGTTTATCCGTGTTCCTCGGGTTGCAGCTGCTTTTGCAGAGGCAGGCACAAAGCTTTTCATCAACTGCAAACAACTGTTTACTTCCTCAGTTTCCTTAACTGAACTTTTATGTGAGTTGAGACTATGTGATTTCATTATTTTGTAGTATAATGTGAAAATCTCTGCTTACAGGTGACAACGATAAAATAACCCTCATGGTTTCTTCTGGAGTCAGTAAAACTAAAAACCAGTTTTGACTGGAACATATATTTTATATTATTTGCTTAATGTCTGGTTGTAAGGCAGCTGGTTAATAATTTTATTCCAGAATGTTTCCCTTCCCCCACATTTTTGCTAGAGTAATCTGTATTTTCCAGCAGCAATAGTGAAGCTTTGCCCTGGAGCAATTCCATAAACACTTGCAAAAAGCATAATTTTTACAGTCATAAAGCAAAAGCTGGGTAGCTTCACACAGCAATAGCAAGGGGCTGCAGACAGGCTGTCTAGTGGATTGTGCACTAGGCTGGGATCCAGGAATGCTTGAATCCTAGTGCTGGCTTTTCCACCAGCTTGCTGTGTGGTCTTGGGACTAGGCAAGCTGCAGCCTCTGTCTCATTGACTGCAATTGTACGAGGTGTGTGATTTTCAAAATGTGTTCTTTGAGGCTTTGTGTGCTTGGTTTCCAGCAGGAGGAGAAATTAGTCACATGGCGGGAAAGAGGCTCGTATGGCGGAAGTTGGAGCTCCGAGATTCAGACCATGCAAACACCACTCGGTAAGTAAAAGCCTGGGGGTCGTATCTAGCCCTGAAATAATTGGGGTGGGGAGGAGGGGTGGGGGAAGATTATGAAGATTTAATTGCCAACAAGTATGCATTTAAAACATACACTTTCACCAATTCAATAATGCAGAAAACACAAACCTGAGCAGTGAAACGTGCATATAGCATTTTTTTCACAAATTATAAATGTTAACTGCAACTTTTGCGGAAAACTAAGTTGCCATCGCACATTCACCCCACTCAGGAGGTGCTTAAAGGATCACTCCAGTGCAAAAATCACTCTAAAAAGTACTCATTTAGCACAGGCGTGCTTTTAAAGATATGATGATGTGAACATTGCCTCCACAATCCACTTTGCTCCACCTCTGCAGGCTTGTCCTGCAGACACGCGACTACAGTCCTATGTAAATGCGGTGACTCCCACCAAAATGCACTTCTATGTCCCCCCCCCCCTCCCCAGCTTTTCTTGAAAAGCTGCCGCTGCCTTTACAAGCAATCTTAAAATGAAAAACGTCACTGCAAATGCTGCAGCAGAATTTAGACATATAACTTCTAAAATGTAAATAAAGCTTTGCACTTTGTATTTTAAGGACGTCTGTGGAATGCAATCCCTGGTCTACAGCTTGCGTGTAGCTACTGAGCTATGACTTTCCTGCCCACAGAGAAACGGGGAAAGAGCTTGTGTTTCATTGAGGTAAGAAATCAGAGGTACCCAAATGGCAGAGGTTAATTTGTGTTACAAAGTTGGAAAACTTTCTTATATGTCTGATCACTCAATCTATTTTTATCCATGTGTCTCCATCCATATTG
>JAVHNF010079470.1:31917-43220 GCA_034783455.1 Micropsitta finschii | reverse complement strand
GAAAGAGATGTACTCAGCTCTCTGAATTTTATCTTTCTCAACATTACACCGGAAAAAAGCAAATATTGAAAAGTGCATTAGGAATTATTGTACTTTAGTTCAGAACACAGAAGTGCAGGCTACTGTACTGTATTTTACTGAAATAGAAGGTGAAATTTTTAAAAATAGCTAATGGGAAAAGATGTTCCATTCTTTTTATCCTTTAAAATACCACAGGACTTCCTTCCGTTTTTATCATTTGCTGTTGCAGAGGTCAGAGATGAAAATATTTCCTTTCTCTCCTGGAGAATAATTTATTCTGAGGGATAGCAGCCTTAGCTAGCACAGGAACTTGTTCTTTATGCATCTGTGGGACAGCATCATCTGTATCATCCCAGTGTAATAGGCAGCACTGGTGCTTTCTTAGGGAAGCCGTACCAGTTTTATTGACAGGTAGAATTTAAAGCTGGGTGAAATCCATTCTATGGCCTGTCACACAAGCTACTGAATGTGATATACTAGAAAATCAGTCTTAAATCACCTTGTCTTTAAGTCCACATATGCACAGTGCTGAGGCCATGAGAGAGAGCTGCTTGTCAGACATTTCTCTTGTCACAGACAACAAAGTCAATGACAACATTTCTGTTGTCACTGCGAGGTGAATGTGAAGTAAGGATTTAAACACTTACTCCTCAGAAATGGGCCTCTCAAGGTTCCCTGAGCTACTTAAAGTAAGAAATTTGAATTCTCAGCATTTGGAAAAACAAGCAGAAGACACTCTAAAAATAGATCGCTTGTCAAGTATTTTTTTCATGCTTTTGTAAGTTATGTTAACAGTACTTATTAAATAACACCCAAGCAAAGCATTTCTTTTCCCTTCAAAGGACAAGAAAGGAATGATCTCTAAAGTTTAAATAAAAAAAAAAAAATCAGAGGAGGGAATCATATCTTCCTAATGGGTATGATATTTAATGGCTTGTTCTGCTTTATAATTTAGACAGAGCAAATGATTTTGCTGGAGTTTTATGGGTGTTCAGGTCCTCAGGGCAGGCTGGGGACAGGTGGCTCTGTGCATGCTTGTTTACACAGCTCTCTTAGGGCATCACAGCCTGATTTACCAACCTCTGGGCTTGTGTCCGTCTGTGACACTGGACCAGATTGTCAGCGTTAGCCTAATAATTCCTGTAAGTCTTCTCTCTCCTTGAGCCAGAACACAAATATACCTCAGATGTAACTCAATATATGGCTTATCCCAGAGCTCCAGAGATGGCAAATAAAGGCAACTTTGACCACTTCCTTCACCTCCCTCTGAAGCAAATGTGAAACACTACCGTCTGAAAGAGGGCAGCATATTTATTCTATATAAATAATGCCACAAGGTATGCTAGAGGAGGTTTAAGTTATACTAACTGCAGCAGATAACTTCTTCTTTTTTTCTGCATCTGCTTCTAAAGAGTTAAGACGCAAATGCAGGAAATTAAAATGTTACCAGCAAGCCAAAAGGAGTATAGAAATAAAATTTACAAAAAGCAAAATTTAAAGTGAAAACAACTAAATAAAGCTTAAAGTTAACGTGTTAAATCTCATGAGAGCCTGCCTCAGTCACTGTGGAGCCCTGTTCTGAATTAATCAAATACATCTCATCCCTCCTTGTCAAAAAGCAGCCCAGAAATACCTATTTCCAAGCTCATCCACCACCTTTTATCTCCCTCCTTTCTTTTTCTCAGCCCCCTGCCAACTACCTCCAAAACCGTGTGAAAGCATAAGGTCTTGCACAGCCTTGGAACAGGGTCAGGAACTGTGAGCCACTACCACCCATAGCAGCAATGGGTTTCCACAGGTCACAGAAGCAGCTTTAGTGCAGGTCATTGCTTTGTAGAACATGCAAAGTAAACAAAAATCACACAGTTCTCTAGGAGAAAGCTCTAAGATACACACTGCATTTATCTCAGCAAGTGTCTGCGAACGGGTGGTCGCTAAGGCGCTGCTGGCCTACAACATCAGTGGAAGCACAAGACACTATGCAGACATCCAGCATGTAGAAATCATTTTAAATTAATTTTTAGCCAAGAACTCTGCTTTGAGTAAACTTTTAATACTGTAAATGGAGTCAACATGTAAACTGATAAATGTTTCTATTTTCAAAGATGTGAGGCAGGCTTGTTCCTCCACATAATAAAATAGACATCTAATGCTAAGAGTAGAGCTTCTTATTCAGTTGGTCTGTTAAATTTGATCACAGGCCAGTGGTAGAATCCTCTTTAACATCGAAACTAGCCCTGTGCTCTCTGGACCAAGCTTTCCTAGTACTAGGATTTTTTTCTTAATATTTTAAACTTTGGAAGTTAATTTCATTTTGGGGAACAGATGAAGGCTCCTAGTTTATTGACATTGTCACCTATCTGTGATAACACAAACAGGTAGCAAATGGGTAGAACATAAACGTAATATATTAGCAAATTAATGTTTCTGAAGCTTCACAAACCAAATGCATAGATTCCTATATGTATAATATAGTAAAGATAAGAAAACCTTTCAGAAAATAGTCCTATCTCAACAAACAATTCTGTAAAGAAAATTGGAACAAAAAAAAAAAATCAGAACTGCAATCCTCCTAAATTGAAGGATAAATACATGCTCAGAGGGGATTTGGGATTATACAAGGCTCATTCTAATTCAGCCACACATAAGATGCTGACAGTAGCTCCTTAGAAGGAGACAGAAGACCAAATCTAGTTAACTTTAGAAAATGATCTTGATTCTGCCCTGGCACAGTACACAGAGTGTATTCAGGGACAGCTGCTCTTGAGGAGACTAAAGGGAGGGAAAGCCATGGCAGAATCACCTCCACTGGGGTAAAGCAGCTTGATGTCTCCTCAGAGGCTGTTTAAGATATTGATTGCTTCAGAGCATCAGCATCTTGGCTCTTCCTTTCCACTCATGCCCGCTTCCCACCTGCCTGTGCCAAAATGCTGTTCAGCTTGGTGTCTGCAGAACAGTGGCTGAAGGAAGATCCATAATGTCATGACAGATTTTGTGTCACCAGTGCACAGCTTGACTGTTGCTGTGGAAAAAAGAAAAAAAAAGGGAAAAAATGAGAGTGCTGAGGATGCCTGAGTCCAGTTTACTCTGTGGTTTTCAGTTGCTAGACATTTGGAGCTTTTGAAATCTCCCCCGCTAGGGTTTGGGCTGATATACTGTTTCTTTATTGCAGATTTGACAATTATGTATTTATACAAAGATGCATTAACTAAGGAGTCTCTGGAAAATGACAGAAGTGAAGAAGTGTGTGAAAGGTCAGAATAGGTCTCAGATCAAAATATAAGCTGAAGTAAGGCTTGTTGAAAAATGGTGTCATTTTAAAGGTGCCAAGGTGTCCTTACAAATCCTCTGAACTGTATTCATCATGGGCTGAAAAAGCCTTAAATATTTAACAGGCAAAAACAACAACAAAAAAAGTCTTTTCCAGATTAAACACACCTGCTCTGCCTATACTAGTAAACTAAGCAGGGCCAGGGTCTAATATGGGCTCAAGCAAGCAGCTGTACAATTAAAGTGTTAGCAAGTGTTAATTCTCCAGCAGTTTTGGTCAGTGCAAAGTGCACAGTCTCAGGCAGTGATGCGTCACTGAAGCCCTGTTTTGGGTATGGGCTTTATGGACTCGGGCTACATGGTGTCAGTCAGCACCAGGGCCAGTGAACTCTCCCAGCCCATTTTATCTCTGCAAGAATAAATGCAGCCTGCAGTTCCAAGCCATAAGAGGAAAAAGGGAAGAAAAAAAGCTACCTAAAGCAGCAAAATTTCCACCTTACACAGGTTTATTTTTTAACCATGTATAATTCCAAATTGTTTTAAAATGGCAGTTAAAACAGGAATAAATGTCTAGAACTTTTAAGAGAAAAAATGAGAGAATGTATCATGGAAATGAGTCTTTACCCCTAATAGGTAACAGTTATAAGATGGTGATCCTCTCACTAGAAAAGTCAGTCAGACATTCATCATGTGAGACAGAAAGGCAAAGGAGATGCAAATCTTATCTAGTCACCCTTTATAATTCCATAGCACGTATATTTGTCTACATGGCAATTCTGGCTCTCCTGAAGTAGCTGATTGAGGGCCTTATACCAGCAGATGCTGAACACCCATTATAGAGCCCTGGATATCTTCAGTTCCTGTTGACATCCAAGTTGAAAGTGCTTCCCACCTAAGAGCGTTGTTTAACAGAAAATCTGGAAACCGGCAGCTAACATCCATCAAAACAGATAACTGAAACATACGCAGGCTGGCACTGTGGTTCTCAGTCCTGTTGAACAGATGTTAAGTGGAAGATCCCCCATACTATTTGACTGTAATGTAGATAAGCATAAACTAGTTTGGTTCAGGCTAATTTCATAAAATAAGGTGTTCATAAATCATGGTAGGAATTATACTTTACAACACCTTCTTTAATTAAAGAACTTCACAACACCTTTTTAAAAGAAAAAACATTCCCAGGCATCTCTTCCCACTTGTAAACTGCAACTAAATCTATGGAATCAAAGGAGTGACCCCAGTCAGGCTCAGTTATTTACAGTTACTGCTATTTTCACCTCTGCAAATATAATAAAAAAAAAAAAAGCAATACAGAAAATGAGGCCAAGGATCATTTATCAGAATTAATCGTGACCGTTAGGCTGGCTTGCTAGTGGATTGGAAGGTATTTATCCATCCAGCTACCTTTTCAAAGAATGCGATTTCTATTTCTTTGAACACTAGACTACTGTCACTTTTAATTGTCTCACATATATGAAGGAATTGCTTGCAAAATAACTGTAACCAGGAGTAAGGACACTGCAGATTGTCTAGTAATTAGATGCATCCATTGTGCAAGATGGAATATAAATGGTAATATTATTCTGAAAGAACAAATGAAGTTGACAGCCAGACTAGTGATCTGTTGGGTGACCTGACAAGCGAAATACACCCTTGAGTTGAATCTTGCCTAAAGCAGAAACCAGCTCTACAATAATGAAAAAAAGCTAGAGTAACTCCATTAGGAATCATTGGCAAGCAAGCTTTAGCAAGCCATAGATTTCTTACCTATACAAAAATCACATCCTACATCTGAGAACAAAAATCACAAAAATTTATCCTAAACAGGACTAAAAGTTTCCAAAAGTTGAAACAGCTCCTGGTGTGGCTATCATTATATAAAGCAATATAATCTCTTTAAAATAGAATCCAGCAGGGATTTTCTTACAGATTTTCAGAAAAAAAAATGAGAAAAGGGAGAGTTTAGGAAAGTCATTGCTTTAAATGACTAGTTCTTTCCTGTCTTGCACAGTTAGAACTTTTCCTCAGTGCTAGTCTGTTTGAGGGAGGTACTGTCTTTTATTTCCAAAGTTCAAGTACAGCACACACTGGTAGTTCCCATCTGCTTTTGGATGCCTGCTGAGCTGCAATATCTGTAGCTAGGTAGTTTAGATCAGTCACACAAAACCAGAGGAAAGCAAGTTCAGCAAGGACAACCGTTAAGAGTACCAGTCTTCTTTACATACCTTTCAGCCTGCATTGACCTTGACAGCATTTAATTCCTATAGTCAGAAATCATCCTGAAATGTAAATATTGCATTTCTTTAGGTAGCTCCCCCAGTATTCTTCAAGTGCAGTTTTTCTTTAACTGTGATTGCGGTAAATGTGTTGGTTGTGGCACTGGTGGCCACACCTGGAGTACTGTGCCCAGTTCTGGGCTTTTCATTTCAGGAGATCTGGACATACTGGAGAAATTCCAGAAAATAGAGCTACTAAAATCAGTAGAAATACCTCTCCTATAAGGAAACGCTGAAAGAGCTGGAACTGTTCCACCTGGAGAAAGCTCAGGAGGATCTTATCAATACATACAAATACCTGAATGGAGGGCGTAAAGAAGACAGAGCAGGGCTCTTTCCAGTGATGCCCCATGACAGGACCAGAGGCAATGGGAATAAGCTGAAACACAGGAGGTTCCTTCTGAACATCAGGAAACACCTTTTCACTGTGAGGGTGACCGAGTACTGCACAGGTTGTCGAAAGAGGCTATGGAGTCTCCATCCTTAGAGATATTCAAAAGCCATCTGAACATGGTTCTAGACAACCTGCTTGAGCAGGGGAGGTTGGCAGGATGACCTCGAGAGCTCTGTTCTTTCCAACCTCAACCATTCTGTGATTCTGTTTCGGTGATTCTGTGCTCAACTTGGGAAAGACTAAACTCAGACTAAATGTTTGCAAAATATTTCAGGACATACTCTGGGTACCTTAGGAGAATGTCCCTTTTCTCAGGGGGTTTCCAGCAGGTTAGTTTTCCCACTACCAATCTGCTTCTGAACATTTTCTAAAAGAAGAAAGAATCTGTATAAAAATCACATCAAAGATCATATTGCAAATAGCAATCTATGATGGAAGATGCATTGACACATGGATCTTTGATTCCACAAGGCTTTGCTTTCAAGCTCTTCACGGGGTCCAAAAGAAAAATGCAGAGTTTGGACAACTCTGAAAGCTTGTCTGCCAAATGTATACTGAATTCAACTTTTATGAAAAATACAGCAGGAGACTATAACTCATAGCTTTAAAAAGAGACTGTAGTCTGACTGTCCCTTGTGAACAGAAAAGGTTACCAGACTTTAGATCTATTCCATTTTAAATTGTTAAATATACAGGAAAGGGAACAGAATGGAACACTGCAGATTTGCTAAACCTTTTTAGGTACTTGCTTTACTGAGCACATCCCTCTATGACTTACTTTAGCTTAGCATTCATATTACAGTAAGGATGATTTACCTGCACAGTGGCATGTGGGATGCAGTTTAATAACCTTATATAATGATCTTACATAAGCTCCAAATTCTTGGCCAAGACTTCTCATTAACAAAGAGATGATTATACTGTTAAGCACTAGATCACTTGGGTTCAGTTCTGCTTTTACTCAAGATGAGGAGTAGGACAACATAAATAAGACTATCAGGATGAAACTGAATATCTTTAACTGATTAGACCTTAATAGCCTGAGATGCTTCAAATATCTTAAACCTTAATTTCCACTGATCTCCTTTTTCTTTAATCGTTTATAGTTGAATCTGTAATGGCATTGACCAAGTATGTTGAATCCAGTGCCGTATTAAGAAAGCACTGCAATTGAAAAGCAGTAAGAAATTCAGCCTGCCTTCCTCTACCTTCAAAGTGTAGTAGAAACATACAACCTCAGATGAACTGAGAAGTTTCTTGTTTTTCATGGGGAAGTTCACAACTCTGGACAATGATCAGCTGGCCTTATCATAAACCTTTGAACAAACAAATTCACAGAGCTTAGTCCAGGCTTTCACAAGGAAAAGAGGTAGGACCCTGTTCATTTCTTATGTTTTCAAGAGTATTTCCTTCTAAACTCTCAAATAACTCACAGGGATAAAAGCTATTCCTTCACACAGAAAAGTCTAAATAGCATTACAAGAGGAGCACTGCAGAACGAAGACAGAATTGTCAGCCAATTCCTTCAGTCACCCCTGGACTGCTGCTAAGCATAGGTGTCAGAAATAGCACAGTGAGCAGGCCATGATACCCGCATACCTTGGGGGGTTTGACCACATCTCCTTATTCCTGTGTCCATACACTCCACCATCATACAGTCAATGCCACTCTTCTAGAAATCTCAAGATCGGTTTAGGGAAGTGAGGATACTTCAAATAACCCAAAACTCTGGACTGTGACAGATGAGGTTCTAATAAACTCCACGTATCATGCAGTTAAGAGTTACAGCTGCTGGATTTCCTGGTGAATCTCTTTTCTTGTAATCATAAAGCTTACGGGGAAAAACATCTACTGTGACAGAATGTAATTTTTTTTAGAGCTTTTAAAAGTTAAGCACAGTATTTGATTTAAATCTAGTACTTGATTACATTAACTAGAATTCCTTACAAGACTAGTTAGAATAACAATGAAACAAAGAGAACTGATTATTTCATTTTAAAATGCAATGCTATTTTTTTCAAAGCATCAAAACAAAATATGAAATTTCATAAATCTTAAACTTTTCCACAAATGCTGTTTTGTGGAAAATCCAGTTCAGAAGTGAATTAACTGTCAAATCTATGTAGAAAAAACCTCAGCTCCAGTCAGCTGCATTCTCTACGAAACCCTAGTGGAAGGGCTTGCACCCATCCTAGGTAGCAAGAATCAGACCACAGAATTTCCACCTTGAGCTCTCTATTGGCCCAAAGGATTTATAATATGCAGAAAGGTGCATATGGAAGCCAGAAGTCCGTCTGCGTTTACTATTACTGGATCCTGAGGAGACACTAAGCTTTTCAGTTGAAAGCACATTCACAGCACACACAAGTGCCCAGCTGTCTGTTACAGACTGTTTCTCTGCTGTATTCTCTTCAAACAAAGAGATGGAAAAAAAGGGAAAAAATCTGAAGTACACCACACTCCAACATAGCAAACAGAATCAAGGGCAAAAAATACCACCAACGAAAACTAGAAAAGAAGAAATTGAATGTTTTCTAGCCATTGGAAGAGAAAAAGCATCTGGTTTTATAATTTATTTCATTTTTCTTTTACTTTTCATAATCTATGAGAAAAAAAAAAAAAAAAAAGGCCAGTTATCACTGCGGCTTTTCTGGTTACATGTCAAAATGGTGAGACCATGGTTTAAGCTGAACAAAGAGCTGGGAGGTTTGTGACTCTGCATTCCTTCCCCTATCCAAAGCTTTGAAATATTCAAGGGGTTTTAGCTGTAATACAAAATAGCCAGAATTCTAACCTTGAAAATACTTGCATTATTTAAAATGCAAACCAAAACAAAATATTTGTTTGGGTGTTTCTCTGACATGAGGTAAGGCCTGCAGAATCAGACCTCAAGTTTATAAATTGTCTGTGCAAACACATTTTTTTTTTTTCACTCTAAAACAGCTGAGTCCAAGCTGTTTGTTTTCTTCTTTTAAACACAATTTGGGTTATACATCTTGCACCATCTTTTCACCTAAGGCAAATGTAACTCTGGCACTCAAGAAACTTAGCACTGCAGGTACCTGGACTTTTTGAAAGAAGTTTATAGTTTCAGCGGATACTGCCAAGTAGGCTGATTACAGCCTTATGGTAATTTTTGGCTTTTCCCCAGCACACTGCTTTCCTGTGTCAGCCTACTAAACAAAAACTCCATCATTTATTTTCAAGCACAAGGCAATTAATTTCTTCCATAGAGGAGGTTGTAGATATTTTTCACTAAAGCTTTTTTTCAGTATAAAATTTTACATCCTGCATTTCTGTACTGAATTCAGTGAAGATCCATAAAACTTATAAAGAACTAGGAGGGACACTAATTAAAAGAAAAAAAAATCCTTCACATTTTTTTGGATCTATTTCTTCTTTGGAACAAAATTTACCATATTCTGCTGAGTTAAGACCCAATTCTGATAAATTTAAGCAAATGACTGCGAAGTCCCTTGATCACTGTTCCCCTCCAGAGTTTCTCACAGACAACCAGTTCAGGCATATGGAAATACCAAATTTGCAATGTTTACTTCTTCACGTCTGTGGATGAACTGCACACCACTTAGGCTGGCTTTGCAGAACTCCAGAGGTCCACACAAGCCTCGCTCTAGAATTCGTTTAGTGCCACTAATTGGATGAAATCGGCTCTCTACTTCCATGCTTCGCGTATACTCTTATTATTACAGCAGTCTAAGTACTTTATTCTGTCTTACTATTCTTACAAGAAGATACATTCTCATAGGCCAGAGGTAAGAGACCACAACACAGGGCTTTGATGGCCGATGCATCACTTTTCTCTCTAATACAGCCAGGGGCCTGAAGGATATAATGCAAGTTTATCTGAGCCTATCCAAATATCTAGTGCAAGGCATCCCTTCTTCATAAAAATCATGATTTTAGCTCTAGATTTCCTCAGAATAATCATTCTGGACATTATTCACTTATCGTAAAAAGAAGCGAATTCTTCTCCTAAATTTGGCAGAAGGAGGTTTGTTACCCTTTACTCAGTTTAAAAAAAAAAAAGTTAGAAAGTTATCCTTGGATAATACTGTTCGTGTAACATTTCATTCTCACAGGTGCCTATTTTTGTGTGATTGGAGAGATACAAGATAGTATTAGTGACTAGACTCTTAAGTGATCTTCAGATTAACATGGATGGATCTTTATAATACTGCAGTTATTTTTCATTATTATTGCTTTGTACAGTATAACAAAATCATCATGCTTCTCTACTCATGAAGAAACACACCCCTGATCAGTTTTGACTGCTGTAAAGTTTAAATACTCCAGCTGTCAGGAAAACAAGGTGTCAGAAAATAATTTTATCTTTGGTTCATAAAAGATATTAAAGACTGCCCATATTGCTGTCTGTTGCATTATCATACAGCACATAGGAACCAGATCTATTTCTGACTCCTGCCAGAGCCTGCCTCAGCATGTAGGAATGAACTGGTAAACAAAGCTGTGCCAACAATTGATTTTTCAGTGACTGACTGCTGAACCACAGTATTGAAGACAGTCTGGTCACATTGAACTACAATCAAAAATGGAAAAGACACTGACATGCACTTTTTCTGCATCAGAATTAAAAGCATGAAAAATATGTTTCTGTTCATATAACATGTTTTAAGGCAGACACTTACAGCAGAAATACAGGAATCAAAGAGGTTGGAGACAGACAGGGGCACAACCACTTTGTATTGAAGAGTGAAGGTATTTACCCAGAAAGATGAAAGATCCAGGGTTGGTGCCCATTTTTGTCTCAGAATTTTGGAAACCACCTTCTCATCACTTTGGGAAAATGCACTAATCATATGTTCTTCTTTTCAGGCTCTCCTCTCATTGGTATATAAAATACTGTATGCTATACATATATACAGTATTCTTAAAAGTATTCATTATGTGATTATTTGCCATGAAGTTAGGAGTCTCCTGTTTCTATCTTGTGTAATGAGTGTTCTGTTATTTTCACCAAAGTGGAATAGCTTCAGCAGAACAGCATGAAAGACATCTACCCCACCACAATCCCACAGGAAGGGTGTTTCAAATCTTGAATGAGTGCACTAACCTGTTCTTTCAAAGGAGGGCTTTTTGTCCTCCAGACAACCCTGAAAAAATAGTTCCTATCAGAATCTATTCGGTAAACTCAACCTGTGTTTGTCAACATTTAAGGTGAATGGCCATTTTACATCATCTACCAGTGGAATTTTAAAATCACACTTAAATCTTGAACTCGTGTTTTGTTTTGGAGTGGTTTGCTGTTTGGGTGTGTATGGGAGTGTTTTGGGTTGGTTTTGGGTGTTTGAGCGGTGTTTAGG